>JAWWLV010000199.1:0-27862 GCA_035041135.1 Platyrinchus mystaceus | reverse complement strand
CTTAAAAATGTAATTGGCAGAGGCGTTACCAAAACTTTTGATTGGGGGTTTTGCTCTGGAAATCCACCTGGCAAAACTATTTTCAGCCCCAGGGGGGCTGACTGGCAAACCCACGACAGGTGGGCACTGGTAGGACCCCATTGTGGGCAGCACTGGGATGGGGGACCAGAAAGAGCAAGTGTTGGGGCAAAACCAGCAGGTTCCCTGTTGTCATAGAATGGAGTTGGAAGGGACCCACATGGATTGTGGAGTCCCTGTGGGTCCCTTCCAACCTCCTGCTGCAATGAACTGGGGTGTCACTGGTCACCCCCTCCTTGAGGTAGAAACCCCTCTCTGCTGGCTGAGTTTTGGAGGCTGTAATTCCCCACAGACCTTGCAATCCCACAAAGCTTCCCAAAAATACCCCGGGCTTGAGGAGATCGGATCAACAGCAGTGCCAGGTGGTGTCTATGAGGCTGGAGCAGACACGGGGGGAGGGAAGAGCCCGTTAATTATCAAAGTTTATGGTCCAGCTTCATAATTACTCCCTTAATCACACGATCTATTTGCCATGCAAGGCTGTAAGAGCTCAAGCAGGTGGATGAACATCCCAAGCTCCGTCCCCTGTCCGATTTATCAGCGAGGAAAACCTGAAATGATTTTTGCAGTGCAGGCTGATTGTGTCTTTAATTAGTTCTCCTCTTTTTTACAACATTTTAATTTTCTGTCTGGATTTGCTCATGCTGCCCTGTAATAAGCGGCTTAAGGATGGGAAGGTGGGAAAAACATGGTGGTGTTCGGGAGGAGGAGGAGTGGGATCTCGAACCTCTGGGATGAGTTTGTGCCAGTCTTAGCTGAACTGTCTCTTAGATGTTTTTGAGGAGAGGGAAGGAGCCAAACCACTTCCTTCATCTTCACCCCAGGCTTGATTTTTTTCCCATCAGCCTGATAATTCCTGGTTTATTAAATATATCTTTCATCAGGCTCTGTGGGGGCATCCCTAACTAATTTTTGGGCTGTGGGAGCCCAACACGGTTCTTGCCATCTGTGTGTGACATCCAGGAAATGAAACCATCCCTGGATCGGGAACAGAGCCTGTCCTGGGGGCTCTGGCCATGGATATCTGCTTGTTTTGGGTTAAAAATGGGAGAGAGAAGGGATTGAAACTTTCAGAGTCAATTTAGGGGGCTCAAAGCCCGAAGCTCGAAGGTTTTTAGAGTGCGGAGGTGTCACTTGATCCCATACCAAGACCTGCTGCAGCTCCCACTGGAAAGGGAGATTCAGGCAGCCTGAGCACGTACCCAAACTGATGTTGTTTTAGCCAGGTCAAAAACCATAGAAAATAAAATAAACCCCCAGGTTTAAGAGCTGAGACAGAAGGAGAACAGAATTACCATGTGTCTTTTCGGTGCTGCCTGAGTGAGAACAGCTTTCCGAGGTGTTTGGGAAATGTCCAGCCAAGAAGAGCATCCTCTTCGGAAGCGTGTCCTCATGCCCTTCATCCCCCTCATCAAACAGAAGGGCTGGGGGGGGACTTTTATGGACGTGAGAAACAAACTTGTGTGTCTGTGAGGGCTTTATTCTTAGACCAGCCAAAATCTTGCTGCCCTCTCCACAACTGGAATGTTTTCATGGCTTGTTTGTCTGCTCTGCTCTCCTCCAGGGATCTGATTTTTGCAGCACCCTGAAGCAAAGCCCTTGCAATGCCTCAGTTTCCCTGTTAGGGCCATGTACCAACCCAGCTGGAGGATCCAGGCATCCCATAAACACCCTGAACAAGCAGCAGGGAGGTGAAAACCCCATTAAATTTCACCTCCTGGATACTCCTGGAACATATTTCTTGGCATTTTTCCTTTCCCCCTTCCCAACTGCTCCCAGCTGGGCTGGGAACGGGGCTGTGCCATGGCCATGCCCCACGCTGTCGATATTTAGGGTGACAGAGGGGGAAAGTCCTGCCCCATACCCTGTGTTTGCACCCAAAGGGACTGAGGTGCAACCAACAAACACATCCCCAGCATCCCCCCTGTTACACAGGTAATTTATTCCATGGATTTCACACCACACAAAGCACCTGGAAAATAGCTGTGTGGGCTTTCCATATGGGTTGCTATTATTTTCCAGGGTACGGAAAACAGATTGTTGGAAGAACTCCCTGTTCTGTGGCTTGTGCTGTTTAATTTTTTAATTTTTTTTTTTAAAGCAGAGCAGCAGTCGGGGCTGTTTCCTCTCTGCTGAACGTTGTTTAGGGATTGCTCCTAGAGCAACTTGGAGCAGGAGAAGGCTTGGAGGTTTTTAATTAAAAGCTGCAATCTGCTCTTTCCTCTAGATGCAAAGTCTCACCTGCAGATGGGGAAAAAAAGAGGGATTATATATATATATATATAAAATAATACATGTGTTTACTCCATGGGGATGGTCTGAGAATAAATTGTGGGGTTGATCCTCTGCAAACCAAGTTGTGTTGCTACTTGGGGATCTAAGCAGCAGGTTGGGGTGGATTTGGGAAGGCCATGGCTCTGCTGGGATGGGCACACCACTGATACATGAGAGAGAGTGAGAAGGAGAGGGGGAGAGGAAGACGGAGAGAGGGAGGGAGAGGGAAAGGGGGAGAGACGGAGATAGGCATAGGGACCCTTTTTGGGCCACCCGAGCCTCTCACAGGCTGCGGGGCCGTCTCCCGCCGAGCCCCCAGGCCTCGTCCGCAGGCTGTTTGCCTCTCCTGGGATAGGGAAGCGCAGCTGTTCCCTGTCCCTCTGGCTGTTCCGCAGCATCCATGCATGGCTAAAGAGGTCAGCCTGCTTTTAAGCACGTCAGCGAGCATCCCTGTCTCCCCCGGGATGTGGGGAAGAGAGCAGAGCTGCGGCGGCGGTGCCGGGAGGTGCTGGAGGACGGGGGACGTCCCTGGGGGATGCGGTGCTGGGAACACGGGGGTGAAGGGATGCTCCGATCCAATAATCAGGGAATTTTTGTCGGGACTGTAAATTTGCAGGGGGGAGGGAGAAGATGGGGCTCCTGTATTTGGCTCCAGGCAGCACATCCAGCTCTGCCTGTTGTTCCTCCATCTGCGGGGTCTGGCTCCTGGGGGCGCTTTCCTTGGGAAGAGAAAGCTTTGGGAAGTCATTCAGGGTTATTTTTCCCACTTTGCTGATGATGGGGAAAATGCTCCAACCCCTTCTCCTCCATCACACCTGGCTACTGCCCTCCTTGAAGGGGCATCTGTGTCCCCAGTGGGGCCTGATGTCCCCTGGGGGATGTTGGGCAAAGGCATCCTGCCCATCTTGTCCCATAAATGTCACAGTTTGGGAGAATAAAAGAAGGAGGAGAAAGGCAGTGAAGGGGGAAAAAAAAAAACCCCTCTCTGTAACCTATAATAAAAGAAAGATGTTAATAAAGATATTGTTGGTTTGTTGGGCTGCAGGGCTGCATTGATATTCTCTCCAGCTGGTGGATCTCCGCCTTGGAATTCAGAGCTGTGGCCCAGGGAAAACGGGAAAGGGGCTGTAAGAGAAGGACAGTAAGGCTGGGACTTGCCACCCCACCTGGGGTAGGTGTGTCTAGGGGCTCAAGTGGGGCAGGGCTCTGGGCTGGGGGGGTTATAGCCCCTTCTGCTCCCTTGGACTTGTTTTGCTGCGCTCAGAAATGTTGTGGCTTCTGTTTTCATGGATTTGATCCTGAGTCTTTAGGGTGATTTGGGGGCTATTTGGGGTTTTTCCTGGCTGACCAAAGCTAGGGCCTCAGAGCACGCATGAAACAGGGTGAGATACAAGGTGAGATGTAGCTTTTGTATTAAATCTCCAGGCTCCTTCAACGTAATTGTTTCTTAAAACTCTCTGAAGGGATTGCATGGGGAAGGATGGGGAGGTGTGGGGAATGGGGGTTCTGGGCTGAGCTCTGCATCCTTCCCATCCCAGCCTAGATCTATCTATCCTTGTCCCCCCAGTCTGCATCCCTGGACCCCAGCCCCAGAAAGCTGCTCAAGGCCCCTGGGACAGGCTCATTGGGGTCCACCTAACTTGGGGTGGGGTTTTGGGGTCCCCCCCGCCCTTCTGCACATGTTGTCTAACAGCAAATCAGTTTCCAGCCGAGCTCATTCCCTCCCTGCTCAGCGTCCCATGCAAAGTGCCTGTCCCAGGATATGGAAGAGAACAAAGCCAGGGGAGCAAGGCAGGGTGAATTTTTTGGGGGGGAAGTAGGATGTTCGCTGTGAGCTATATTTGGGCCCCCCGAGCAGAGAGAGCTGGGGTGGAGAGGGATGTCCGTGGGTTTTTCAGGAAGATTGGCAGCTCTCCTCCCAGAGCCTCGGCTCCTCATCCCTCCCATCGCACATTGAAATGCAAATCGCGCCTCTCCGACGCTGCCTCTCTTTGTTGCTTCTTCAAATGACTAATTGTCACTTTTTATAATAAGAAAACATCATGGGGAGGTACAGAAGAATTTTTTTCCCCTTTTACAATGATTATTACGAAAAAGAGGGGGTGGGGAAGGAGAAACACAAGCACCAGGGATAGTAAATCTTTTCCTCTTTTCCACACACCAGCTGCTCTGTTGCTCTGCTGTGATGGCCAAGACACTTCATCCTCCTCTGGGGGTTTATTTGGAGCTGTGTGATCACTCCAGTAAACAGGGCAAGTCCTGCTGCCTTTGCTTTTTATTTTATTGTTGTTTGTTTTTTTTCTCTTGAACTGGTTCTAAATACTTGGGAAGGGGTTGAACTGGCCTTTTCCAGCCCTCTGAGTTAATGTAAAAGCTCTCATGGAATCACAGATCGGTTTGGGTTGGAAGGGGCCTTAAAGCTCCTCTCCTTCCAACCCCCCTATAAATGGAGAGGGGCACCTTCTGTCAGGTCAGATTGCTCCAACCTGGCCTTGAGCACTTCTAGGGTTGGGGCAGCCACAGCTTCTGTGGCCAAGCTAACCTCTCATTAATTTAAAACCAGACTGAATTCCCATCCATCTCCCATGAGGATGGTCCAGGTCTCTCCTGGGGGGTTATAGGGCTGCTATTTGCACTTAAATTCTGCTGTTCCCACCCCTGGTGATTCCCCTCCAGAAGCAGGTTCCTCCTCGAGGCTGGCGTGACAAGCGGGTTTTCAGGGGGCCACTCTTTGGGCTCAGCCATCCAGCCAGTTTTTTACATCCATTGCTCTCTTCTCCCCAGTAACAAGTGACAGGACCGGAGGAAACAGCCTCAAGTTGTGCCAGGAGAGGTTTAGGTTGGATAGCAGGAGAAATGTTTTCGCTGGAAAGGTGCTCAGGCTTTGGCACAGGCTACCCAGGGCAGGGGTGGAGTCCCCACCCTTGGAGGGATTTAGAAGCCGTGTGGATGTGGCACCTGGGGACATGGTCAGTGGTGGCCTGGGCAGTGCTGGGGAAGGATTGGACTTGGCAAGCTTAGAGGTTTTTCCCAACCTAAATCATTTTATGATTGTCTGATCCCCATCTGTCTCCAGGATGTTTGGGTGGGATGGGAATGAATATGATGTATAGAAAGGTTTGGTAAGAACCTTGGGATTAGGGATCCTGGGCTCAGGCACTGGCCCTTGACTCTGTCCCAGGCAAAGAGCAACAGGCACAATCAGATCCCTGGATTTGAGCCCTGGGGGCTGTGGATCAAGCCTTGGGGAGTGGGAGACACTAAAATATCATCAGCCTCAGGCAGGATTTATCCTTTGGACTCTGAGGTGAAGTCTTTGCCCAAAATGTTGCCTTCGAGGATGCTCGTTCCTCAGGGTTGGGTGGTACCAGCCACCTTCTGCTGCCGAGCTCTGGACTGCTCTCCATCCCACCCTCTTTGGTTTGGTGGGTGAACTGTAAAACCCCTCAGCCACAGCCCCTCGTGAGGCACATTGTCTCATCCCTGTTCTCCTGATCCAGCCATGGGGGATGCCTGGAGCTCCCAGGCATTGCTGATGGACTCAAACAACAAACAGGGGGGAGCATTTTGCCCTGCAAGACTCCAGCTCCTCCCTGCGCCAGCCTTAGCTCCGGGGTCGATCGGAGCCATGCGGGGATGAATTTCAGGCACAGCACGAGAAAAAAACCAACCCTCTCCTTCATTTATTTATCTCATCTCATCTCATCTCTTGCTATGAGCCACTGCCAGCCTGGTGCCAGCTGGACCGTTTATGATGGCAATAAAAGCCAAACTCTGATATAAAATCACACCTGTCATAATTGGGCTTGATTTAACCGTGGAGGGAGGCCGGGGGTGGGAATGCTCATCCAAAGGGTTGGGCCGGAGTGCCTCAGCCAAATGGTCCTGCCATGTCTGTGCCCCCACCCCAGAATGTGCCAGACCCTCCGGCATCTGTTTGGCAGGGGGATAAAATCCCTTTGATTCTCCTTGATGAGCTTGTGTTTTAAAGGAATGGAGGGGAAAGGATGGCTGCTGGTTTAATTTGATGTTGTCAGGCTTTATTTTTCCCTTTCTTTTTCCCCCTGAACTTCATAGGAGACTGAATGGTGCTGACAGATGAGGAGAGCTTTTAACTCCTGCTGCTCTAGAACTCATGGCTCCGTTTTCTCCTTTCCTAGAGGGACAGATGTTTTTCTCTCTGATTTTTACCAGCTTTGGCTCATCTTGCTGGGGACAGGACAGGAACAAATTCCTGTGATACCAAAACAGTGGGATTTACACCCAGAAAGCAGCTGGCTTGTGCACGGCCCCTGTACTGTACAGGACTGGGGGTGGATGTATTTGCCTGTTGATTCCCCTTTTCCCTGTTCATGAGAAGAGTAGGAATCTCTCAGTGCAGATTTTGAGGTGGTTTGGTGTATGAAAGAGGACAGGGGTTGCAGACCCCTCTGAGAGTAATGAGACTTCTTGATGGTTATAATATAACATAAAATATAATGCAATTTAATTTTTTGCTGCTCCTTGGTTGCTTTTCTCCCAGCTGATTCTTACCTCACCCTTTCTTAAGGAACATATAAGACTTGCACGCAAAGGATGTCCCTGCAGCTCCTGAGTTTTTGGGTTCTTCAGGATTTTGATCCACATCGTGGACATAGTTAAGCAGGGAAAAGGAGCTCCTGGCATCCCTCGGTTTGGACTTGTGGCAGAATCTTATTTTCAGGCTCATAAAGGTGATGCTTCAGCTCAGCCTTAGTTTAAAGGGCAGGTGTTGTGTGTGGGTACCCGGGTTGTTATCCAGGACCTGATCCTGGCTATAGGATATCCAGACCTTGTCTTATTTCCTTTCTCCATATAATGGGAAGGGAAGTGTGAGCATCAGGAGTGCTCTCTCCCCTCCATGGAGCTGGTAGCACCTCCCTGGAAATCCTGTGAGTCCCACATGTGACTGTTCAAGGAAAACTCTAAGTATCGGGCTCGGGTCCCACATACATCCCTTATCCATCACTGCAGAGTCCTGGGATTCTGGTCAAGCTCCCCAAACTACTGGACTATCTGAAGCCAGTGTTGCAAGCAAGCTTGGATTTCTCCTTCAAGACTCCCATTTTTTATCTCATTGGATATTTCTGCATGGTATCCTGGCCTGGTTTCTTTTCTCCCAGCTGTCCTTGCTGCTGCGGTTGAGCATCTTGACCCTCAGTCCAACCTCTGGGTCCCCTTTGGAGCTGGTTTTGGGAACAATGACTTTAATCACGAGTAATGACATCAAATGGCACCACGTCTGTGCAGGTGAGGCTGTTAATCCCTGCCTTCATTTGGGTTTTCCAGGACAGGTTGAGCCCCTGGAGATGGGTTCATGCATCATTGATGGAGACAAAATTGGAGAACAGATGTAAGCAGCTGGTTATCTCTGTAACCCATTAATTTGTGTTCTAGGGCAAAATAGCTCCAGGGCTGCATGAGAAGTGCCTCCTTTCTCCTTGCTGACCTGGAGATGAGGAGTGGAAGGTAAAACCCTGTTAAAAGAGGAGGAATGGCAGAAATCCCGGGTCCTAATGCTGCTTGTACTTGCTCCCAGTCTGGGTGGGCATCACTAAACAGAAGCAGCTGGTTAGAAACCCACGGAGCCCTCATCACCCCTGTGGATGGGCTGGGAGAGAGTGTATTTAATGCCTGACGTGGAACAACATCAGTGATGCAGGGAAGAGGATGCTGCAAAAGTGCTGTGATGACACAAAACCAGGCATTTTAGGGCAGGCAGGAGCAGGAGTGTTAAACAACACAAAAGGCTGGTCATCGAAAGTCAACTGGAGTCAGTATCTTCTGGAAGGGAGAGGGGAAGGGAAGGGATAGCTGGAGACAAAGGAGCTTTGTCTCTAATTACAGCAACGGCAGAGGCGGCACAGGGAGTTGAAAGCTCCATGTAAAGTATGAGGTGTTTTGATCTGAGTTACCTCTGAGATGTTCCAGGAGGATCCCCCCAGTCAAATTATCTCCTGAGGGTTTGTTTTAAAATAATAAGTCTGAAAAAAAAATCCCTTTTTTGTGTGTGTCTTTGAGACTTAAAGCCTTTAAACACAGGGGCCTGAGCCACCTCCCCAGCCCTCCCTGCTACAGGAGCATCCGTTCCTCTCCTGAAAGGCTCCCCTTGGAGCTTTGCTGGATAATTTCCCTCACATGAGCTTGACCCAGAGCTCAGACTCTCCAGGCTACCAGCTCCATGGGTTTTTCCCTCTGCTGGGGCAACTTATTTTGGATTTATGGGCTCTTTCCTCCATGTGAGGAGCACCACGAGCATGGGAGGGTGGAGAATGGAATGGTGGGGCTGGGGAATGTAGGAGATATCATAGTGAGGAATCAACCCGTGACCTCTTGCTGCCTTTTCTTGTATGAGTGTGGCTTAGAACAGCACTGCTTTTCCTGAGAATTAAGGGAAAAGAAGGCTTGAAATGATATCTGAGGAAGAAATGGTGTCTTTGGGAACCAAGGGTGCAAGGACCGGGGACCCACCTTTGGATTCAGCCTCTCCCATCACCCATAGGATCCACCTATCGCCCCAGGACTCACCTCACCCCACCCACACTGAACCACTAATGATCCTCCGCAGCCGGAGGCGCTTCCCTGGGATGTTCCTGGCATTGGCAGCTCTTAATTTACTGCCAGGCTGGTTTCCCGCGCTCTGGCTTCTCTTCGGAGGAATATCCAACTGGCAGCTGGCAAAGGCAGTGCTTCATCCAGCCACGGGGGTGAATCCAGTGAATAATTGTCCAAAGATTATCCCGGCGCAATGGCACAACGACAGCAGCCGCCGCACATCATTAGAGCTTACCATGGAGCGCAGGAAGAGATTCCACGGAGCTAAAGCAAACAAGCGCCGGGCAGAACACAGCAGATGTAGCGCATTAGCTGTGCACGGATTGACTTGGGAGCCGTGTGTCAACAGCACCGGAGCAAGGCAGGGCTTGGCAGAGCCCGGGGCTGGTTGTTCCTCTCAAGCACGGTGCTGTCCTTGTGGGTTTAAAGGGTGCTCAGGAGCTGCTGGGATCCCTTTGGAAAGTGATATCTGGGTTTTTTCCCCGCATCCCCCAGGGGTGCAATGACCCAGGATCACGGAGTCTGCTGAGTTGGAAGGGACCCATCAGGATCACCGAGTCCAACTCCTGGCCCTGCACAGACACCCCAGCAATCCCACCCTGTCCCTGAGAGTGTTGTCCAAACCCTCCTTGAGCTCTGCCAGCCTTGGTGCTGTGACCACTGCCCTGGGGAGCCTGTTCAGTGCCCAGCCACCCTCTGGGGGAAGAACTTTTTCCTGATATCCAACCTGAACCTCCCCTGACACACCTTCAGGCCATTCCCTGGATCCTGTCACTGATGCCCACAGAGCAGAGAACAGTGCTGCCCCTCCTCTTCCCCTCATGAGGAAGTTGCAACTGCAAGGATGTCTCCCCTCAGTCTCCTCTTCTCCAGGATCCCCCCCTGCTGCCTTTGCCTTGTCCCTCCAGGTGGTAACTCCTTTTGTCCCGGCTCTTTTTCAGCCCCCAAGGCTCCTCCACTGATCTGATACTGGCCCTGCTCCTCTGATTTTTATTGTATTTTATTCCATGTGTGGGGGATTGGCATCATCCCTGTTTGCTCTGCTCCTTTGTTCAGCTGCTTGGGATCAGAGCCTTCAAATATTTGGTCTGGATGTAAGAATTAGTTATTTCCAAATGTACATGGGAAAATCAGGATGATCAGAGCCTATGGCAGCATCCCATTGCTTCTTGCAGCCAGCCCTTGCTCCATGAGACAGGGACCAGCCAGTCTGAGCAGCTGCCCTGGCACGGGACCACATCCCACTTTATCCTGGGGAATGGTTTGAGTCATCCCAACCTGCAATGAACCTCTCTGTGAGAGAGGAATCAATGCTAATAGGGTTTTGCTACTCTTTTAGTATAAAAACAAGTATTAAGGCACTGGTAGAGGGGGGGTGGGGGAAAAAAACAGGTACCTCCAGGTTAGGTCACCCCAGTTAAGCGCTTCAAGTGGCTGGGATGAAGGTTGTCCAGGCTTAAATCCTGCCTAACCAGTAGGAACTGACTTGGATAATGGTTTTTTGGGTGTTTTCTAGGAGAAATGGAACACCCTGAAATTTCAAGCTCTTTTGGAACTGGCAGTAACTTTCTGTCCTGAAGTTTTCTCCTTGGAGTGAACCATCCGGGGCAAAGCAACGCAACCGGGGGCAGAATTTCTCCTTAAAAAAAAATCACTTCATACATTTTGATTTTTTTTTTTTTTTTTTTAGCCCAGCACAGGCACCAGAGCATCAGGAAAAAAGGTTCATTGGATGATGGAGATGTTCTTCCCTTAACTATCATCTGCAGGCTGCACCCCTTCCCTCTGATGACTTGTATCCCTTTTACTGCCTCACCCTCAGCACCATCCCAGGGGAGGAGGATGGTGGTCCATCCCCAAGCTGCAGTATTTTGATTTTCCTGACAAGACAAACGCTCTGCTCTTTCCTTCAGACCACAGCACACCAGTGACGGAGCTTTCTGTGCCTGGGACATGCCTAAATACCACTCAAGGTGAGTCAGGGTGTAAATACTCCCCATGAGCCGCAGAGCTGAGCTGAGCGTACGCTGTGAGCGCTGGAGAAACGTATATAGGACACCATCAACTTCCAGCAATTTATTCCACCTATGCCTTTTTTATTTGTCACTATGGTAACTACAAAGTAAAGATCAAAGCAACATGCCAAGAGCAGAACAAGGTATTATTCCCACCTCCCTCCCCCTTTGCAGGAATAATTTCAGCTTGTTTTTATTTCCTTCCCATTCAGAAAAATCCCTTGGTGCTGCTACAAGGGATTGTGCCTTTTTTTTTTTTTGGACAAGGGATAAATCCTTGTCGCCGGCTGTTGTGAAATTGCTCCTCGAGAGTCCGAGGATCAAATAAACCGAATTTCCTTTCATTTCGAGGCAAAGTGCAGCTTGATGGATGGACAATGTGGGAGAGGGTTCTGTGGAGGAGGTTCTGTGCTTTAATAGGAGTTGTTGGAAGGGCTGCTACAGGTCCTGGCGCCAGAGGAGATAATCTGCCCAAGGCTTGTGGGGTGGGGAAAAACTTCTCTGCAGAAAACACTGGATTGCTTTTTTTCCCCTGTTGGAAAACTGTGATTTAATTAAAGGAAAAAGAAACTGGGGAGGAATGGTGTGGTCACCAAGGTGGCCTGGCTGTGGGAAGTGGAGGGGCCCTCGGGTTTGCTCTGAGACCTTGCTGGTCCCAGGTCGGCTCCCGGGGCACTGAGGCAGGTTCTAGGGGCACTGCAGATCCCAAAATGCTCCAGGTTTGTTGAGAAGGATGCTGTTGGCAATTAAAATGGGAATTAGCAGGCGGCTGAAGCAGTGAGGGGGGAGGAGAAGGAGGAAAAGTATAGTGGGGGCTGTCCTGGGTGGCACAGAGAAGAGGAGGGTCAGAAAAGAAAAGGGAACCCTCCCAACAGTGAATGTTGCTCCTTGCTATGCCTTGTGGCTTGGGAAGGGTTTGGGGTCCCCATGCCTGTCCTGTGGCTCTGGGACTGGGATGTATTTGGGGTCCTCATCCTCGTTCTTTGCTCTGGGGTCCTTACCGTGCCCCATGGCTCTGAGGATTGGGATGGATTTGGGATCCCCATACATGCCCTGGGACTCCAGGGTTGGGATGGATTTTGAGGTCCACATTCATGTTCTGTGGCTCAAGGGTTGGGATGTGCTTGGGGTCCCCACTCCTGTCCTGAGGCTCAGGATGTGTTTGGGGTCCCCATCCATGCACTGGGTCTTGGGATGTGTTTTGGGTCCCCATGGATCAAGGGCTGGGGTGTGCTTGGGGGTCTCATCCATGTCCTGTAGCTTCAGAGCTCAGGATGGGTTTGGAGTCTCCATACATGCCCTGGGGCTCCAGGTTTGGGATGGACTTTGAGGTCCCCATCATGTCCTGTTGCTCCAGTTTGATGTCCCATCCCTTTCCCATGGCTCTGGGGGCTGAGATGTGTTTGGGGTCCCCATCCATGCCTCGTGGCTCTGGACAGAAAGTTTTAATGTGGATAAAAAGCTGGGAACCACACAAATCTTGAACTTGGCTTGATTTTTTTTTTCTTCCTTCTCTGTAGTTATCCTGGAAACAGGGTGCAAGCACGGAACATTTAGGGAAGGGCTCTGCTCTACGCCTGGAGCTGCAGCTCCAGAGCCTTCAATGCAGGCACCCGGGATACAGCAGTTGCCCCGCTCTGATTAATCTCTTAATTCTTTTAATTATTAATAATTGCGCTCTTCCTGGATAGGTGCAGGAATAGAAAGGCAGGTGCAGAAAGGCAGCGGATGCTCATGGACGCACTGCCGTCGGCCGCCCTTCCAGCCACCCAGAGCCGAACTCCTCGCTGTGCACGTGGCATTTCCAACTCATGTTTTGTTGACTCACAAGAGCTGCCGCGGAAATAAGAACAATCCCTAACCCCATATATTTAATTATACCAAAGTGCAGCCAACGCGCACAGGGAAACTTCAGCTCTGATCTAAAACGAGGGGAAAAGGAGCTTTTAAAACCCGCAAGCGTGGTGGAAAGCACGAAATTGGAGGCTTCTTCGAGGCATGTTTGTGAGGTAAGTGGTAATCTCTTCCTTTATGGGCCATAAAGCAGCTTTGCAGTTGTAAGGAGTCGAATCCTGCCCGTAGTTGTTGTTTCTGCAGATGAAACGAGCTGCACAGCCACAGCAATGAGCTGCACAGCCAATTAGGATGGAGGCGCTTAAAAAAATTAGCAGAAGGGTTTTGGCTGCCAGGAGAGTTTCTGGAGGGATTTTGAGGACAGCCAGGGGACATCTGGCTTTAAGAAGGAATTTAATCCTTTTAGGAGTGGGATTATGTGATATATTTGCTTGCAGGTGCTGGGCCGTGGTGGCCTCAGACTGGCTCTGAGTTTCTCCTTGCTCCTGTGAGCTGAAAATGGCTTCTGCTTCATTTTTCTTTTTGAGGAAAACCTTTTAATAGGCTCTGAGCGGGGCCACATCCAGGTGCTCTTCCCACCAGGCCCTCACCAACACCCAAGGTGACTTTGAAGATGAGTAGGTAACAGAGCTGGGGAGGGTTTGGTGGAGCCATCCTGTCAGGAGAAGTCCTGTCAATGCTAGAAAACTTCCAAAAATCAGACTTTTTTCCCCCCGTTTTCCCAAATTTTCCATGGACTTTCTTGCAGAGGAAAACCAGGGAAGCAATAGCTCTCATCTGGGCATGCCTATAGGCACCTCCTACAGGGGATGTATGTGTGGCTGGGGCCAAAATCAGTTAGAACAAGCCAATATATTGCTCCTGAATACCCACCTGCATGGATAAAGGATGCAGTTAGAGCTGCATGCCCACAGGTAATTCCTGAGGACTGGTAGGGAAGCAGAACCGTGGGAAATACGGGACCAGGGAGCATTTGGCATCATTGCAAGGGCAGCGACACCAACCCCAGGTTTGCAAACTGCAGACAAAGGTTTGGCTGCAGCCCTTGGTCTCCATCACCGCCAACGGAAGCGCTTCAAAGCCTCATCCATTGCCCCCCCAAGGATGGGAAGGGTGTTATTCCCCTTCCTGACCCTCAAAGCTGGGAATGCTGCCAGTGGAGGAGCATTGGAGCCGTGGGGAAGGTTTCTGAGCTGCTCCAAGCATCACTGACAGTGTCTGATGTATCCTGGCAATTTTTTCCGAGAGCATCCAAAGACCTTGGAAGCTCAGAGGAGCGGGCTGGAAGTGTGCATCCTATGGGTGGTTGCAAGCAGCCCCTGGGAGCTCCTGGAGGCTGGCATTTCCCAAGGATGGCTTGAGCTTGGAAGGTGGGTTGAAACCCTGGAGCCACCTCCACCATTTGTTATTTTTGGGAGTGGAAAAAATGACAGGGATACTCTTTGCACGCTCCTCTGTGAGAGCGTTGTTGGGTTAACCCAGGAGGAGCTCGGTTGTGTGTCCATCAGGGTCCTTTAACAACGGAGTACTCCAGTCTACAGTCTATGGAGAGATTTGCCTTCAAGAGGGGTAGAGCACCCTTTTGGATGTAAATTGGATGCTGGGCTGGATGAGCTGCAGGCTGGGGGGGGGCCTGATGGCCCTCCCTATGAAGCCAAGGATGTTTTTGGGTTGGGCAAAGGAGATGCTGGCGGTGCAGGATCCTACTGGAGTGGTGCTGGTGGAGCCTCAGGGAGCTGAACCCAGGAGCGACACTCCCATGGGGTGCTGCCCCACCCACCACACGAGTAGAGGTGCAACTGCAGAATTCCCACTCAGGGGGATTTTTGACTCCAGCAAAGCTGGAGAAAGAACTGGTTGTGTCCTACCACCCTCTGGAAGGAAATTAAACACAAACCCCCTTGTTTCTTTGGAGCCGTGTTGGGAACACGAAGTACAGCTGCATGGGGGGGTTGGTCCCACCCAGCCCCGCAATCCTGCAGTAGCTCTTGAGATTCATGGAAATGCACCGACTGAGGATTTCCATAAAACTTATTGATGCACATTCCCCTGGCTGCCTTCTGTCCTTTTCCCACTCCGGGTTTTGGCAGGCTTCGTGGAGAGCTTTCACGTTCATTAGGAGCAAGGTCTGACTGGCACTTGCCCATGTGTAAATCTCCAGGTTGTCCAGGTCTCTCGGGCTGGTCTGGAAAATATTTCCTGCAAAATAACAAAAATCTGCTGGAGAAGGACCCAGGTTGCTCTTCTTTCCCGGATGTCTGGGGAGATATTTTGGCTAGACCCTGGGGACGGATGCTGGTGCCCTTCTCCTTTGGTGGGCACACCTGGCTCCCCCCTCAGATATTCCTTCTGGAAGGTGAGCAGCAAAGACCACCCTGGTTACCTCCATGAGCCTTTGAGGGGTGCAGGAGGTTGCTTTCCTTTTGGGATGTGGCATTGGGGTTGGATCCTGGCTGCTGTCCCCTGACAGCTGGGACAGCCACCACATTGTCCCCCAGCTTTGGGGTGGGCATCTCATCTCTGCTGTGGCCTGGTGATGCTCTAGGGCAGGGAATAAATAGGGATGGCTGCCTAAAGGCACGGACAGATGCTTCAGCTCTGGCAGAGAGGGACCATGGGGCTGGTGGTGGTGTCTCTGGCTCACTGGGAACACCCCATCCTGGAGGGATGCCCGGTGCATCCGCCTCCCCTCGCACCCCCTCACCCAGGGCTTACCAGTCCTCAGGAACACCTTCCCACCAGGGGCCACGACTCAGGCACAGTCACCCCTGCCAGACACCCCTCTTCCTTCCCACCCCTGAGCACCTAAACATACCTCCAGCTCTGCACCCATGGCCCTCCTGCGCTCCCAAAACCTGCTCTCTCCCACACTTCTCCTGCCTCCCACGCTGAGCCCCCCATACCCCACCTCTCCCACAGCGAGGGGTGCCGTGAGGACTCTGGGGACAACCTGTGCCCTCCCACGATGCTCCAGCCCCTTTCTCCCGTGCTGCCCACCCTGGCAGCATCCTGCTGCTCGTGTTGCTGCAGCCCTGGGAATACAAGCTGGGCTGAAGATATATTTAGCCTAAACCCCTGGCAGGTGATTCTGGGGGGAGGGGAGGCAGGGTTTCGTTTCTCACTGTGATGGCTCAGCCTCGGGATCTCTTTCAGAAGCTCTGCCAGTGGTGCCAGCGAAGCCCCACAGGGGAGAGAGTGTTTTCATTGACCCCCCCCTCTTTGCACCTGAACCCTTCCCAGACTGTCTATCCATCACTCCTGATGGATTTTGTTGCGGGATATCTCCCAATAACTCTTGCTTTGCAGACCCATTGATCTCAGCCATGTCCCCAGGCCGTTGTCGCTGTGCTTGCTTTCTTTCCCTGAAGGCTTGTGGTAGGAAAAAAGGGCATTTTTTTCCCCCTCAGGATACGTGTGTGTGTGCCAACCCTCTGGCAAATGCAACATGACTCAAGGTGGTTTTGCTTGATCCCAAAATATACGTTTTTTTATGCTGCAAATCTGGCTCATGGAAAGGTGATGGCTCCCACCGGGCATGTGGTCCCCACCCCTGCTCTCCACCCATCCATCCACTTCTTCCCGGCTTTTATATCTTTCTATCTGTTGAACACCTGCACTGAGCAGGTCTGTGATGCAGCCACAGCACTTCCTCACTCTCTCCTCATTCAGGGCCGGGCTGGACCCAACCCTGCACAAAGGGAGCTCTTACCTGTGACTTTGTGCAGGATTGAGCCACAGCTTGTGGAGTTTTGGGGTCTCTGGTGAGACTTCCACTCCTGGCAAGAATAGAAACGGTGCCAGCAGGGATTGAAGGCGTCTCACAGGTCTGCTGAGACCCATCTCTTCTTCTTGGGAGCTGCGAACACGAGGGACAGAATGCACTGGAAGGAAAATGGGAAATCATGATGGAATACAGGACTTTCATCTTCATGTGAAGTTTCCACTGTTTAGAATGAAATTGCCTTCCTTTTTTTCCTCTTTCCTGTGGTCTAGGAATAAAGTAGCAGTAGATGGAAAGCCCACCATGGTTTTGTGGGTGTGCAGCATAAATGTTGTGAGAGCTCCTTGTCCAAGTTAAGCACAGGATGGAGGCAGCTCTTCCCTGTGCATCCTGGAGCACCAGCACCTCTCCTTCCCGGGAGCTATCCCTGGCAGCAGCATTTTCCCATGGATTTGGGAGGCTTTGGGGTTACACACATGCTTCGAGCTCCCCGTGGTCAGGAGTGAACATTGCCAGAGGCTGGAAAACAGGTGAGGAAGCTTTTTATCGTTCCTCTCCCATCTCTCAAAGCAGGTGCATTTTATGTCTGCAAACCAAAGACTGAAATAGGAGATTGGGATTTATTTGGGAAATAAAACTCTATCCATATATTCATTCATTTTTTTTCCCCTTTCCCTTCCTACAGTCTATTTATCTAATCCGTTTATATCCATTCATCTATCTGCCTCCTGTTTATCTGGAATATCTTTCAGGATAAATCTCTTCATGCTCCTTTTTGCATTATCTCTCTTGCCCTTATGTCTCGCCATCAATCTAATGACAGAATCTCTCCCTTTTTCATCTTCCTTGAATAAATTTGGGGGTTTGGGAGTGTTTATCTTTCTTCCTCCACCTGTTGCAGGCTGCAGCTTTTCCTGGCCATGGCCACCACTCCTCTTGGACAGAATATTGGGAGCCAACCTGTCATTAGCGAGGGATTTGATCCGCTGTGTGTTTGGGGGTGTGATGTGGGGCTGGCGCACAGCCCTGCCATGGGGGAATTCTGGAACAAGGAGGTGTGTGAAGCCCCGGAGACATGCCAGAACAAACCCTTCTCTCTAAGCTCTCACTGGGGCTGCAAACATCAGGTTGGGTTATTTTCCAGCCATGCCCGTCCTCCACCTCTCGCTCCTGCCGAGTGACTCAGAGCCATCTTGGCATTCCTGGCAGGTACTGCTTCCCACCAGCTCTCAGCAGCACCGACCGGGTCAAATGCTTATTTATAAATGAGCAGCTCAGTGCTGTCTGTGCATTTCCAGGCTGCAGGGATCGGTGGGCAGACACTTATCACGCCACATCCCGTGGTGCCCTTGATTAATTTTGTTCTCGGCGCATCTCGGTGTTGTGCTGAGGTCTTGTCCCCGTTGTCCCACTGGTGTTTAACCTTCCTGATTCCAGCATGATCATCCCAGAGCAGGATGTTGTCACCTCTGCTGGCCCAACTCAGTATTTCCTCCTCCTGGGGAGGGTGAATCAACTCATTCCAAGCCCCCAGGTGTTTTCTTTGGACACAGACACCCTTTTCACCTTTGCTTAAATGTGATTCTCCAAGAAACCTGCTTTGCTCTTCATGCCAAGGAAAGAGCTTTCCAGTGACTTAGGCAAGAGTCACATCTCCAAAAGTCACAGATTTGTGTGCTTTAATACACTAATTATTGTATTAAACTAGCAACAAGCCATATAGAAGAGAGGACACCCCTTCCTCCTGCCATAAGTTCTGTGATGGAGCAGCTCTTGCATGTGGTACTGGTACTGTGCCAGTCATGTGGAAGATACTTGGCACTGACGAGAATTATTGGAGCCTTTTGGGAGACAGGAAACCAAAAAAGGCCTTCCTTCCCTTCACTTGGTCAGTGTGAGGGGAGAGCAAACAGACCCTCCAGGAGATAGATAGCTGGATGTTCTCATGACACAGATGCTGTGCTGGAGCTGTAAAGGAGCTCAGTTTCAAGGGGGGGACAGGCTTTGGAGAGGGTTTATGTCTGGAGATTTCCCATTCTTCCTGTATTTTCAGTCTTGCCGTTTTTTTCTGAGATTCCCCATTGCCTGGATCGTGCTGCTGCCTGAGAGAGAATTGGGGTGTTCCCCATGGACAACCAGATCCAACCCTAGTTTCCATGCATGACCCTGGCACTGTCAGGTTCGAGGGGAGTGAGACGTCGAGCTGTTCTGGAGAGAGAAACTCAACCATGTAATTACACACATCACCAGATGCTGCTGCCTCTAAATCCCCAGGTAGCTGCCTGCAGCCCTGATCCCTGTGTCTGCCCATTCCCATTGTTTTCCACCTGATTCCATCTTCTTGGACCGTCCTCTTGGCCTGCCCCATCTCTCCTTGTGCACACCCTCACCTCCTGTGTTCCTGTCTGCATCTCCTTTCTCGAGGGCAGGCACCTCCTGCCTTGCTGCAGGATCTTCACCTTCCACTGTTGCTCCCTCTGTGATCCCAGGGAACTCTTCCCTAGTATATCCCTCGAGCCTTCAGCAATCCTCCCCTTTTCTTTATAGCTGTCTGCTCTCCATTTCATGGCCAAGTGCAGAAGCTGCTTGCAAGAAATCCTTCCCAAAAGTGGTCAAAACCTCCCAGGGATTATTTTTTGAACATGTGGGTCAAGTCCCTCAGGAAGCACATTGGACATGCATATCCCTTTTATCCTTCTTGGCAACAGCTGCCTCTTCCTTGTGGCCATTTCTTACACCGACGAGCTCCCATGGGACATCTCCTAGGAAAACAAGGTATAGTCACTGAAATTATTTCCCAAATGGAAGTTATTAGCATGAGTTTCTCATCAAAAAAACAATAACAGGGGATTTAACTTCTTTTTTTGGTTTGTTTTGATGGAAGCCGGGATGCGTAAGAGAGCCGACAACACATATCCAGGAGATAATTAGATTGAAAGAAAACCACCCCTCTGAAGACAATGAGATGATAAAAGAGATCAAGGTCCCTGGGAAAGCTTAATGCTTCCCTTTTTTTTCCATTACTTCTCAGGTTATTTCACTTTGCTATTAAGAAATTTGATTTGCTGATGAGCAGGGGAGGAAGCTTCCAGGCTTGGGGAAAAAATAGTTGGGTTGCGTGAGGACAATCTATTAACGATTCAGAGATTGTAGGAACCCTGGAGGTAGAGAGTCCCCTGTGAATCAGCACAGGACCAGGCTTTTCGGTGGGACAAGGCTGATTAAACCCTTCTTCTGTCACTGGAGATGTCCCATAGCCACCTTCAATGACAGCAGATAAAAATAGTCCCTACCCAAGATCCATCCAAACCTGCCCATGTCCCTTTGACCACGGCCACCGAGTCTCGGGGGATTTTGGAGTTCAGGTCTTCTAGGAGTTTCTTTGGTGAGGTAATTGTGTCTTTCCTAGAGTTGGTTGGAATGTTAGAATCCTCCCTTTACTAAATGCTGGTGATTTTGTTTCCAGGTGACAAAGGATGGTTTGGACACATGAGGTCACAGTATCTGGAGGCATCAGGATGGAGTAAAGATCCCACGAGAGGTGGAATAACAGGATCCAGCTCTTGTGCGAGCAGGTGGTAGGAGGACAGCACCTCCCTCCACTGCCTGTGGTGAAGAGAAACTGTCTTTTGCCCCTTGCAAAGGCACAGTGAAGCGCTGTGGTCCCTTATCCCACCCCCAAACTGGTCTGGGATGAGCCTCATTGCCACTGGAGGTTGGAGTCTGATGTATGTGGGGACAGATGGGCAGGTGGGAAAGGCCATGTGGTGAGCAGGGAGTTCCTGTCCTGTGGGCTCTTCCCCTTCCCATCTCCACGACTCCGGTGCTTTCTCGCCCCACTGCTCAAATTGGCCTTTCACTGCCCCCGAAGGAAGGAATCCAATAAATTCCACAGCTGTGCCCCTGCCTGAATGAGGCTGCACAGCTGGACCCGGACCCAATCCCAGGCTGTGTCCTGGCTGCAATCCAGGGTAGATAATTAAGCCACAGAGCAATGTCTCCCTGGTCCTTTCCTGAAGTTTCAACAAGGATTGTTATTTCCCCCTTCTTGTCCGAGTGACTCCAGGAGGGGGCCAAGACCAGATCCCCACCATGAGGCTTAAAAATGGGATTTTTTTTCTTGCCATGGGAGGCTTTCCTTCTTTTTCCAGCACAGACACCTCTTGAAGGAGGAGGTCTGGTGGCAGCAGGCTGTCCACCCCACTTGGCTCAGCAAGAGAGGCTGCAAACTCACATCAAGGAGTTTGGCTCAGCTTTTTAGCATGAATTATTAATGCCCAGGCAGCCTGTCTCGGAGCAGAGCTCTGCCTAATTCTGGAGCACCCACTGCAGAGCAGATTGGTGGCAGCCAGGAGGAGCTTGTGTTCACATTGTCACCTTCACCCCCCAAAATTCCTTTGTCTGTGCCCACGGAGAGGGTCATTTTGCCCCTCGCTCAGAGTCGTGTCCAGCATTGAGTGTTGGAGAACCAGCTCCTTTCTCAGCTGCCCCAGGAACTGATGTGGACACTGGGATTTCTCTCCTGTCAGGATACTGTTCCCTCTCCCTTTGCTTTCTCCTCCACCTGGAGATTTGCTCTTGGGCTGTTCCCTTTCAGGGTTTGATGGACAGAAACCTCTCACATGAGTTTGATGTGATGGGAGGTATTTGGAGACTGCTTTCGTCTCTGGCTGTATCAATAATTAATATGTTGATCCAGAGCAATATTATAAACTGGGTAAATATTTTTTCATCCTTTTTTTCTCTCCCTCTTTTTTTTTTCCCCCTCTTGTTTGTTTTTTCATTTATTTTTTTTTTTAAGCAGCAAAAGAAGAACAGCAGCTGTCAGTGTCACTGCTCACGGGGATTTTTCAGTCTCCCTGCAGGGCTTGTACCCTCTTTCCTGCTGAGAGGCCTTCTCCATCCTCTCTGCCCTGGGCTCTTGCTTAGGTGACATGGAGGGTGAACGATTCCTGGGAATTTTCAAGTTTAGACTTTTTAAAGCTCTCCTTTTAACAGGGAACTCACATGTGGAGTCTTTTTAAAGCATCCGAGGGCCCTCTGGTGATGTTCAGCTCATTCATGCTTTGGAGGCTGCTAGAATGTTCCATGGGGATTTGGTCTGGTTTTTCCAGCGTCTTCCCACTGACCATTTTTGTTTCCCATTTTTTTAATCTTAGTGGCTCTAAGACTCGTAATTGGATTTAGAAACCACATCCCTCAGTGTGCTCATCAGGTTGAGGGATCTTGGGCAGAGAGACAGAAGTGTCCTTGGCAGAGAGTTCCCAGCAGCTGAATCTCCAAACCCTACTTGGACAGCAAATGAAGGGCACCTTTCCAGAAGCCTTCAGTGCCCAAGCTGCTGACTTAAAACCATCTTGGCCTCAGTGTCGACACAGTTTTGAAGGTCATTTCATCAGCCAGTTGGTGTTTATTTTGGAGGACACCGTGGCTGACATGACTCACCTGAGGCCAGTTATACCTGTGGCATTTGGACTCCTTAAATATGCAAATAGGCCTCTCCTCCTCTCACTTGTCTGCAGAACTCACCTCTGCCTTTCATGATGTTCCTTGAGGTTCCACAGCCCCAAATTAAAATATCGTCTGCTTTAACTGCAGCACCTCCTAATCCCTCAAACATCTGCTAAATTACTCTTTGAGATACCTTGGGAGAAGAGCTAATTCCAAATGGCATTAGCCTAAATTCCCAGTGTCCGACTGGTGTATTAAAAATCACTAACTTTGAGCCCCATTCATCTCATTTTCCTGGCTTTAATAGGTGTCCTGCCTTCATGCTGAGAATATTTCTGCTTCTGAGAACATTGCTGGCTTTTCATTAAGAGTTTCCAGTGGATAATGTCTTGTTTCAAAGGCTTTATTTAAACCATGTAAATCTGCATCTATGATTTATTTGGCTTTTTGATTCCTACCCTTTACAGTTAATACACTTGGTTTAACCTGCCCTGTTGGTTGGTATGATCTAGAGGGATGAAAGGCAAATTGTTCAGTCCTGACATGGAAGGTAATCCTGGGATGAGCTGGACAATCAAACTTTTTCTGGTTCCACCGTTTTTGGGTGGTTTCCTCTCCTGTGATTCCCTTCGGCCACCAGGAAAGGATTTAATTTCCCTACAATGTGATTAACAGCGCTGTTGATTCTGGAATGAACCTTTTGTCAACTCTCTCACCCCTCTGCCCAAATTCTGTGCCTGCAAAGAGGTCACACTGTTTAGAAAGCCATGGGGTGGGCTTGTTTGGGGTGGTCCCCTCCTCAGGCTGCACTCCATTACCCCCAGTGCCAGGAGAGCAGTTTTTTCAGGGTGTGGACCACTGTTTCTTCCCTGGTTTCATCTGATTTAGGCTCTACAAGGACCACAAACACCCAGGTAAAATTTCCTGCCGGATTTGCTCCAGGGCGTGAGATCAGTTTGAGAAGCGATCACTTGTCCTCAGCCCGAACTTGCCCCTGAGGGGCACCATGCTCCAAATTTCCTTCTGGGTTTGGGACAACCAAGTTTGACTCTGTTGTTTTCTCTCCACAAGGTGGGTCTGAACTGGGTCTCCTGTTCTGTTGTAGGAAGGGCCCTGGTGGGACATTCCCCTTCATCTCCAGTCTCTGTGCATCTTCTTGGGGTGGGCGTGCAGTGATTCCTGCTGGATTTGGGGGCTTATCCAGACTTGGGGAATGGAGCGGGATCTGCTTGCACAAGTGGATGCTGAAGCTTGAACCCACAAGCACCTGTGACAAATCTCCATGTACATGGTACCCGACAGAGATTCATTGTGTCCAAGCACCAGCTGGGAGCACATCCAGCATGCTGGGGCTGACATGAATTAGCAGGAGGGGGGAAAGCTCAAAAATAGGAGAAAAATTAGAGAAAAAATAGAGGTTGTGAACCTGGTGCCTCTGGAAGCCGAGCTGAGCTGCCATCCGTGTGCAGCTCTCTTCCAGCTCCGTGGGTGAGGGAGAGAGCAAGAGGAGCTGGAAGTACAGAGGCTGCCAGACGAGAAAACAAGCTGGAGGGGAAGGGAACCAGAGGGAGACGCTCTCAGATCACGAGCACCTTTGAAGTGTGCAAAGGAGAGGAAACTGCTCCTCGCTTCCCTTGGGATAGAGACTGGCATGCCATGACTCTGAAATGGGATTTTAGCAAGGTGAAGGAGGGAGGTAGGAGGGAGGGAGAGAGACTGTCGTGTCTCCTGCCATGACAGAGGGATCTGGATCTCAAATTCTCCAGCACAGACTCGCTTTTCCTTTGAAAGCTGTGCCTGGGAGTTGGACTGATAAAAGACGGAGGTCTCCTGCTGGGAGAGGGTTTGCTGCCTGTCTGTGTGAGTTGTCTTGGCAGTGCTGGGGCCGTGGGCTCGGAGCATCCACCCCTCTGGGTGGGGCACAGGCTCAGTCCCAGCCTGGGCAGGACTCTGGACACTGGAGCGCAGGGTGGATCTGCGAGGAGCCACCTCCTGATTGTCACACTTGGCTGATGGACCCAGGGAGCAGAGAGTGGTCACCAAATTCCAGTGGCAGAGGGACAGGGGACCCAACTCTGGCTGGGTGGTGACATCCTGCTGCTTTGCCACTGGTGCTGGTGGTGTCAGCAGGAGCTGGACAGAGCAGGACAGTGACACTGCCCACCCTGGGCAGGGCCGAGCCAACCTGAGGTTGTACCCAGTGCCTATGGGAAGCCACTGGGTCACCGTGGGGACCAGGAACAGCTGTATCCCAACCCTTCCCTCTGCCTGGGTGCCAGTGTAGACTTGTGGCTCTGGCTTGGCCATTGCTCAGCATTTTTGCAGCCATCCAGGACACGTGGCTTTGAGTGTGACTCCTCAGAGCATTGGGAAGCGTTTGGGCATCACTGGGGCTGTGGCTGATGGTTCCCTTCTCTGCTAGGAGGAGGATGGGCTGGACAGATGGTGGGAATGGGACAGAGGATCCTCTCCCACCTTGGCCCTTGTTGCTGTGCTCGTTTGCAGGGACCATGCACCAGATGATGCTTTCTCTGTGTTTCCAGTCATCCTGACCTCTCTCTTGCTGGTTCAACATGTCCTCACCCACCCAGAGGCACTTCGGATTGCCAATGCCAGCCCAGGCTGACCCTGCAGGGCTCTGCATCCCTCCGGGAACACCCTGTGGTCATCATTTTCCCCGTGTAGAACCAGGCAGGATATTCCCTGGGTTTGATTTCAAGGAACAAATCTCCTCCCACTCTTCAGGCAGGGCTCTGGTACTAGGGCCAGCTCATTTCCAGGCTGGCTTCCAGCAGGGAAGGATTGGAGGCCACATGGCAGCTGCTCAGATGATGGGGCTGGAGCTGCCAGCAATTTTCTGCTGTGACCAAAATGGTTTTCAATAAATGCATCAGGGATTTCTCACTCTTTTTTTCCCCTCCCCTTCTCTCTGTGCCCTTGGACAAATTGGGGCAGGAGGAACTTTTTGGCAGGCAGAGGAACATCACCAGCTGGGGGGCATATTGGCGAGCTGGAGCCATGTCTCCACTGGCCAGATGCATTTGGATGGATGTATTCCATGACTCCCTGCCCCCGGGAAGGACTTCCCACTGCCACAACGGGCCTAGGGAGCCTGTGAAGACCCAGATAGACGCAAGGGAGCTGTGGGCATGGGCTCAGCACAGCCCAGGGTTTTCCCTGCCTGTGTTTGTGCCTGGAAAATTGCTCATCCCTTACAAAAAAATCCCCCTTTCCTCACTGTTTGTGGGATATATATCCTTCTCTTGCTTCTCTTCCTGGTGTTCCTGTCTTGGCTGAAGGGCGATGGAGCTGGAAAGGGGATGGCATTCCTGTGAGGAGCCCATGAATCCCACACCAGTACCAGGGATGTTCCACGCTGGCTCTGTCAGTACTCCCTGCAGGAAAGCAAATAATCCTTGAGCCTCTGGGACATTCATGGAGTCCCCCAAAGGGAAACGGATATTGCTGCTACAGGGGTTTTCTTGCTGAACATGCAGTTTTACTGAACTGGAAGAATTCCTAGAAGCTTATTAAATCTAACCCTCCCCCCCCCCAATTATTGCAAAAGTATCGAAATGGATCTTTTTAATCTCATTTCACTTTGACAGTCAAAACGTTTCATTGAGGTGTTACAGCTGTAACTTCATCTGAACTTTTCTACCTCCTCGCCTGTGTAGGTTTCACGTTTTTTGTCACACTGTTCAAACGTTGTCCCGGGGGAACCTTGTTCTTACCAGCATTAAATTCTCTCTGGGATTTTCCTGCAGGACAGAAAACTCCTTCCAAGTGGTGCTAAGCTAAGGGATATACTTGATTTTGGGATGTGGCACCCCTTTTCCAGAGGGTTTTTTTTGGGGTGACAGCAGCCAGTTGTTCACTCTGAACCCCATGAAGGGCAGTTTAGGTCTGAGCCCTGTATTCCAGGAGCTTCCTGTCTCCTTGTTTGGTCATCCAGGGTCTTTCCCAGCCCTAAAGCAGCAAGTGCTCCCAGCTGTGCCTAATTGCTTTAATAAATTAGATAATGAAGGTGGAGAGCAGGAGGTTCTGAGGGAGCAGGGGGTGAGTAGAGGAGGGGATCAGCTAGAGCTGGTGAGGAGGTGCAGGCTCCCAGTGTTTTCAGGATTCTGGGAGCTTTCCTGGCCAGTGGAGATTTCCCCACAAGCTTCTGGTTTGTCCTGGGGTGATGTCAGCCTCAGAGGTTCTGGTTGAATTCCATGTGCGCACAGGACTGGGAAGAGGGAAACTGCGCCTGTCCATCCCTGGAAGTGTTAAAGGCCAGGTTGGATGGGGCATGGAGCAGTGGGGGATAGTGAAAGGTGTCCCTGCCTGTGGAAGAGGGGTTGGTCTTTAAGGTCCCTTGCAACCCAAACCATTCCATGACTCTAGCATGGATGCAAATCGGATCTCCCCTTGGGAAGCAGGTCCTCAGTGAGACCCTCCCTGCCTGGCACATCTCTATCTCTTCCCAGCCAGGCTTTGGAAAAACTCAGCTCCCTTTTTTTGCACCTCTCTGCAGAGCCATTGTGTGGGAAACATCCTTTGGAAGAAGGCAAACGTCCTCTGCTGCAGGTTGGGAGCTGCTGTCCCACTCCCTATCCAGGATTCCAGGATTTTGGGCGTCCTGCAGCTGGCAGGTGAGCTGCACCCCAGGGCTGGAAACATCCCCTTTGTTCTCCTTCAAATCTCTCATTTTGGCATTTCCTTTTCAAAAAAAAAAAAAGGGGGGAGGGGGAGAAAAAAGCTTTTTAATTTTAATTTTTTCCTCTCTGTTTCTTGAATGCCTTGAAAGGAAATATCAACTTCTTTCCTTTCAGCATCCAAAAAATTTGTGGAATTTGTAAGAGCTGGAAGAAGTTTGATCTCTGCACTGTCAGAAACAGGAGGAAAAAAAATTGGTCTGAGCAAAAAGCAGTTTCTCTCCCTTGCATCACTACCCTGATTTGCATCCCTGGCTGAGAGCAAATCCTTCCCATCAAAAACACCACAGATTTTTTTCCAAACATGCAGACAAGGCAGTTTTTAGCCTGATGTTAATTGGGCTTGGGATGCTGCAGAGGTGAAATGATCCATTTGAGTGGACAGGTAGGTTGGCTTTCAGGGCTGCAGAGAAATTAATCCATCTCTTCCCTCAGTCTCCTAAAGCCCAGATTTTATTAGAGCAGGAAGAGGAGGGGAAAAAAAATAAGAACAGAGACAATACACCAGTAAGAAGGGGAAGGAAGATGGGATGTGCAGCGAAGACACCAGATTGCCTGCCTGGAGGTTGGGTTGAGGTTTCTTTTCCCTTTTCTCTATCAAGGGTGCAAGATAAACAGAGGCAGAAGGTTGGAAAATGTCCCAGAAAGGTCTCTGCAGAAGGAGGCCAATCAGATTTCAAGTGGATACGCAGCAGTCGAAGAATTGCACCAAAACTCGAGTCAAGGTGGTACAAAACGAAACCTTTTAAAGCTGCTGCAGGTACGTGATGTCCATCCTAACGGCTCCCAAACTGCCTGTGGAGACCAGAGGGCTGCAGGAGATTCCCTGAGCACGGGGATGTCCCTATCCCTCCCCCAAATATCCCCCCCTGGGTAGCTGGGCTGTCAGGTTTTCCCCATCAGCACCCAAGGACACTTGGTTGCTGGTCATGGAGGTCCTCTGGTTTAAGGGCATCATCCTGCCCCATCCTGGAAGTGTCCAAGGCCAGGTTGGATGGGGCTTGGAACAACCTGGGACAGTGCAAGGTGTCCCTGCCCATGGCAGGGGTGGAGCGAGCTGAGCTTTAAGGTCCCTTCCAGCCCAAACCATTCATGATTCTGTGATCCCGAGGTCATCCCATAGCCATATCCATCCTGCTGCTGGTTGTTGAAAACTTCCCTGATCTTATTGCTGGTGCCATCAGGAATGTCCAAGCACA
>JAWWLV010000198.1:0-27927 GCA_035041135.1 Platyrinchus mystaceus | reverse complement strand
GACATTATAGTCCGGCCCCTGACAGTGTCTGAGGGACAGTGAACCGGCCCCCTGTTTAAAAAGTTTGAGGACCCCTGGCTTAGAGGGAGGCGTTTTGGTTTTTCCTCATAACTCATCCTTAGCAAAACACTTCTGTCTCATTAAACTGAGACAGAGGGAAAGTGGGAGAGCGTGATTGCACACAGTTTCATTGAGAGGGGGCATGCAAAAGTGAGACACATGACTGCACAAGAAGAGCTTGTGATCATACAAGAGAATGTGAAGAGCACATGTGACTGCTCACAAGGAAGAGAGAGAATGAGCATGACTGTGTGTGAGGTTGAGCAAGAGGGAGCACACAAGAGCAAGTATATGTGCCTGACAGCAAAAGAAAGGGATCAAGAGAGTGCGAGGAAGAAACTGATTGACTTACCAACATGTGCTTTAAATATATGGGTTTTCAAGCGGCTATTGTAAGAGGACTTGAATGGACAGAGCTTGCAACGGAATGGCTTATGGTGTCCATGGTGAGTTTGCATATGGCGATCCAGACTGATCGAGAGACAGACAAAAAAACCAAAATAGTAAATCATATAAACTATTCCTTTAGATGCAAGCCAAAAACCTAGTAACAAATTTTAAATTAGAGCAGCCCAGGCTCAGCTATCTTTCTCATGCTGGTTTTTTATATCCAACAGGTCTGCTTATAGAACAAGGCAAAATCTAATCTGAGGAAGAAAGAGATCTGTGATCAATTTTATCACACAGAATGCAAAATTACTATCAATTAAATTATACCAAATCCAGACTAACAGGAAAGTTACTTATAGGATAATGGCTATTTGAGGGAAAAAACCAAAAAAAAGCAAGAAAAACCCCAATCTGAACAATGAAAATATTAGTACAGGATTTTTCTGTGCAGTGTTTTTATGAAAACATGCTCCTTTTTCTCCTCCTAAGGTAAGGAAAATATTTTTCTAGCTCCACTGAAGAAATCTTCATTTGGTTACAGCAGCAAAAGCAGATTAGCCTACTCTGGGGGGAAGGCACCAGCAAGCTGTCTATAGTCAATGACTTTTAGGGGTAAGAGGTGGCAGAGTTTCAGATGTAATGGACTGGGAGATCCTGCATGAAGCTCAACAACAGAAGAAGGGGTGAAAAAGATCAGATGCTATCTGCAGGGGAAATCAGCAATGGGAAGTCTGACACTGAAGGGGGGAAGAATTCATCACCCATCACCATGGCTTCAGATCAGAATGGAGACATTTCCAATACAGTCTCATCTTAATTAATGCTTTGAGATATAAGGATAGTCTGAGCCTTTTTATATGCAGCAGCAAAACAACAAGAAGACATAGAAATGTTTGGAGAGGGTTGGTTTACTTATCATCCCCCCCCAACCACCATCCCAATAGTTCCAGGCATAATTTCCTATTAATTGATCCAAATTGTCCTGGGTTTTATTGTACTGAATAGCAAGATCTGGATCAAATGGAGTCTACTCCAGGCTCTCACCCTATAGAGGGTTTCACATGATCTTTAGTCTCACACTGACAGAGCATGAGCCAAGAAAATCCCTGCCAACAACACCTGCTTAATGTACCCGACTCGTGTTGAGAAGAAACAACGACGAGTTATGGTCATTGGTGACTGTCTCCTGAGCAGAATGGAGGCACCCATTTACAGACTGGATCATCTTTTCAGGGAAGTTTGCTGCCTCCCTGGGGTCCAGATCAGGGATGTAACCAGACGGCTGATGAGCTCAGTACAGCCTTCACACTATTACCTACTCCTTCTCTTTCATGTGTACTAATGACATTGCAACAAGAAGGCCAAGGTCAATCAAAAGAGATTTCAGGGCCCTGGGAAGAATGCTGAAAGATTCAGGAGCAGAGGTAGTGTTTCCCTCAATTCTCCCAGTAATGGGGAGAATCAGTGGAAGAAACAGGCATGCCCAAAACATCAATATCTGGCTTCAGGACTGGTGCCTCCACCAGAACTTTGTTTTTTATAACCGTGGGAGAGTCTGCAAGACACAAGGTATGCTGGGGCCTGATGGGATCCACCTACCCCAATGGGGAAAATGCTTCTTTGCTCATAAGCTAACAGGACAGATTGAGAGGACTTTAAACTAGAGGTGATGGGTGAAGGGGATACCATCAGGAGAGCTCAAGGTAAACCAAGGGTTGGCAATGCATTGCCTGAGGGTGGCAATGCTAGTGGGAACATTCATGCTCCTCCAGGGAGTACTGGAGTTTTAGAAGCATATCTGAAATGTTGATTTCTTCAAAGGCAGAGACGCCCCGCACAGACACCTTGACAAATGAGAGGGCTGGCAATCACCAACCATATGAAGTTTAACAAAGACAAGTGCCGGATTCTGCACTTGGAACAGGACAACCCTGGATGTACGAGAGGAATGACTAGGGAGCGAAAGGCTGGAGAGCAGCTGTGGAAAGGGACCTGGGGGTCCATATGAGGAGCAGCTGAGGTCACTTGATTTGTTCAGTCTAGAGAAGAGGAGACTAAAGGGAGACCTCATCGCAGTCTACAACTTTCTTTTGAGGGGCAGTGGAGGGGCAGGCACTGATCTCTTCTCTGTGGTGACCAGTGACAGAACCAGAGGGAATGGCATGAAGCTGTGTCGGGGGGGTTAGGTTAGATATTAGGAAAAGTCGACATGGAAAATGGCCAGTGTGACACCCATCCACAAGAAGGGCCAGAAGGAGGATCCAGGAAACTACAGGCCTGTCAGCCTGACTGCAGGAAGAATTTCTTCCCAGAAAGGGTTGTCCAGCATTGGAAGGGGCTGCCCAGGGAGGTGGTGAAATCACCATCCCTGGAGGTGTCCAAGGAACAACTGGACGTGGCACTGAGTGCTCTGGTCTAGTTGACAAGGTGGAGATCAATCAAAGGTTGGACTTGATGATCTTGGAGGTCTTTTCCAACCTAAATGATTCTATGATTCTAATAGAGAAGGACTCATGGGAGCTGTGATGGTAGGTGGTTGTCTTGGCCTCAGTGATCACAAGATGGTTGAGTTTAAAATTTTCAGTGTAATGAGAAAAAATGTCAGCAGAGTTGTTATGCTGGATTTCAAGAGTGCTACTTAACCATGTCCCCCGAGGATCTGCTTTTGAGGGCTTAGGGGTCCATGAGAGCTTGTCAATTTTTAAGCAGCACCTTTTAAAAGCACAGGAGCAGGCAATCCCATTGTGTCAGAAGTCAAACAAGTTGGGCAGAAGACCAGCTTGGCTGAACAGAGAACTCATGAAACTCAATAGGAAAAACAAATGCTATGATCTCTGGAAGCAAGGTCAGGCTTCACAGGAACATTATGGATCTGTGGTTTGTCTATGCAGGGAGAAGGCACCAAAAGCCAAAGCTCAACCAGAGTTGAAACTGGACAGTGTAGTGCCAGACAAAAAAGAAAGGCTTTTTTAAGAACATTAACAGCAAGAGGAGGTCTAAGGAAATCATAGAATCATAGAATCAATTAGGTCGGAAAAGACCTCTAAAATTATTGAGTTCAACCATTAAACTAAAACTGCAAAGTCCACCACTAACCCATGTCCCCAAGTGCCACATCTATATGACTTTTAAATCCCTCCAGGGATTTACCCTGGGCAGCCTGTGCCAGTGCTTGACAATCCTTTCTGGGAAGAAATTTTTCTTGATATCCAGCCTGAACCTCTGCTAGCACAACTTAAGGTCGTTTCCGCTTGTCCTATTGCTTGTTACTACCGAGACAAGACCAACCCCCACCTCACTACAACCTCTTTTCAGGTAGTTGTAAAGAGCAATAAGTCCTCCCCTGAGCCTCTTTTTCTCCAGGCTGCGGCCCCCCCAGCTCCCTCAGCCAGTCCTCATCAGACTTGTGCTCTAGACCCTTCAGCAGTCTTGGGATGCACTTCAGCACTTCAGTGTCCTTCTTGGAGTGAGGGGCCCAGAACTGGACACAGGATTCGAGGTGCTGCCTCACCAGTGTCAAATAAAGGGGGACGATCACTTCCCTAGTCATAGAATCATAGAATGGGTTGGAAGGGACATTAAAATTCATCTAGTTCCACACTCTCCCCCACCATGGGCAGGGATGCCACCCTGATCAGAGACACATTCAACCCAGCCTTGAATGCTTCCAGGGATAGAGCATCCACAACTTCTCTGCACAACCTCTGCAAGTGCCTCACCACCCTCACAGTAAAGAATTTCTTCCTAATATCTAATCTAAATCTCTCCTTTTAGTTTAAAACCATTACCCCTTGTCCTATCATTATCTGACCATGTAAAAAGTCCCTCTACCTCCTTGTATAAGCTCCCTTTAAATACTGAAAGGCTGCAATAAGGTGTCCCCAGTCTTCTCTTCTCCAGGCCGAACAACCCCAGCTGTCTCAGCCTTTCCTCATAGCAGCCCTCTAAACATCTTGGTGGCCTCCTCTGCACACACTCCAACAGATTGACGTCCTTCTTGTGCTGGGGTCCCCAGAGCTGGACACAGCTGGTCTCACCAGAGTGGAGTAGAGGGCGATAATCCCCTCCCTCGACCTGCTGGTCACACTGCTTTTGATGCAGCCCAGGATGTGATTGGCTTTCTGGGCTTCAAGTGCACTCTGTTGGCTCATGTCCAGCTTTTTGTCGACCAGAACACCCAAGTTCTTCTCCACAGGGCTGCTCTCAATTAGTTCTTCTCCAAGTCTGTACTCATGTATGGGATTGCCCTAACCCAGATGCAGCACCTTGCACTTGGACTTGTTGAACCTCATGAGGTTCTCATGGGCCCACTTCTTGAGCTTGTCCAGGTCCCTCTGGATGACATCCTGTGCTTCAGATGTGTCAACTGCACCAGTCAGCTTCATGCTGTCTGCAAACTTGCTGAGAGTGTACTCGATCCCACTGTCTATGTCACTGATCAAGACATTAAAGAGCACCAGTCCCAGGACAGACCCCTGAGGGACACCACTCGTCACTGATCTCCATCCGAACATTGAGCTGTTGACCACAACTCTCTTGTCAGAGGACCACAAGTGTGGTAATGGTGGCTTTCCATTTGTGGACGCTTAAATTGTGAGGGACCAGCTGTATCAGTCAAATGTTCCTAAGTCCGTGGGGCCTGATGAGATTCATCCCAGAGTACTGAAGGAGGCAGTGGATGTTATAGCAGGATCCACCTCAATCATCTACCAAAGGTCTGGGGAGATTGGGGAGATCTCCACTGATCGTAAGAGCAGCCCTGCAGAAAGGGATCTGGGGGTGCTGGTCGGCAGCAGGCTCAGTATAAGTCAGCAGTGAGCCCTGGCAGCCAAGAGGGCAAATCACATCCTGGGGGGCATCAAACACAGCAGAACAAGCTGATCAAGAGAGGTGATGATCCCATTGTATTCAGCATTGGCATGGCCTCACTTTGAATACTGTGTGTAGTTCTGGGGCCCACAATTTAAGAAGGATGTGAAGATCCTTGAATTGCCCCCAGAGGAAGGCAACCAAGCTGGTGAAAGGGCTGGAAGGCATGTCCTGTGAGGAGTGACTGAGAACTCTGGGTTTATCTAGTTTGGAGAAAAGGAGGCTGAGGGGTGACCTCATGGCTCTTTACAGCTTCCTGAGGAGGGGAAGTGGAGAGGGAGGTGCTGAGCTCTTCTTCCTGGGATCCAGTGATAGAATGCATGGGAATGGTTCAAAGCTGTGCCAGGAGAGGTTCAGATTGACATTAGGAAACACTTCTTTACCAAGTGGATGGTCAAACCCTAGAACAGGCTTCCTGAAGACATGGTCAATGATCCAAGACTGTCAGTGTTTAATAGGCATTTGGACAATGCCCTTAACAAAATGCTTTAACTTTTCGTTAGCCCTGAATTGGTCAGGCAGTTGGACTGGATGATTGTTGTAGGCCCCTTCCAAGTGAAATATTCTATTCTATTCTATTCTATTCTATTCTATTCTATTCTATTCTATTCTATTCTATTCTATTCTATTCTATTCTACTCTATTCTATTCTGTGTCTGGGGCTACAAGGAATGTTTGATGCTTCTCACTGAGGATGGGGCAGAGGAAAACTGTCTCCTTGCCTCCAGGTGTGTGCTGGTTGAGGAGCTGTGTTACCATGTTAAAGGAGCTGCAGGAGGTCAGACATCTGCACAGCATCAGAGATAATGAGGAAAAAGATTAACAGGATCTTCTCAGAGATCCTGCAGAGACAAGAGCCCAAACTCTGAATTGTACTGAAGGAGGGGCAGCCAGTGTCTGTGTTTATCAGGTTGGGAAATGGAAACTACCAAGATGGCAGAGGCTGGAAGCTTGTGATATCTGGCACTGGGAGGATGGGCCCTGCTTCGCCAGCAGAACTGCAGCTACAGAATAGGTTCTATAGTTTTGCATCTGGTTGCAGATGAGGGACTGGGAGCTCTGTCCAATGAAAGATCAGAGCTGGCTGCACCTGAACCATGCAGCAACAACAGCAGGAAGTGGTGAGTCACTGTAATGGGAGACTCTATTCTGCAGGGGAGATGTCGACTTGACCTGCTGTACAGGGAGGTTTACTGCTTACCAGCAGCTCAAATCCAGGATATTAATGAGAGATTGCCAAGGCCTGCCCAGACCTTGGACTATCCCCTCTTGCTCATCCACATAAGAACCATGCTGTGATACTGACAGAAGTGCTGCTTTTCTAACACAAGAGTTTATAAATATTTCTTATAACATGCTTTCTTTCCCACATACTTTTAATTACAGAACAGTAACAACTTTACCCAATTTAAGGGTGTTGTTGACAGTGCTATCAATGCCTATGTTAAACATGCACCTAGATCTCTCTTTGAGGGGAAGGTGGGCAGACACAGGATGGGGGGATGGGACATTTCTCCCCCCAGAAGCTACAGAAAACATGTACATGTGTTTGTCAATCTAGGATGCCTGTAAAAAAAAATTCAATAAACCTAATTTCTTTGTGGCAAGCCATGAATAATATGATTAAAAGAATTCTAAAACTTCCTAGTTGTAGGCAAAGAAATAAGTTATGAGGAACCTGATTATTTATTATGACCATGCATTTTTCAAGGGTCACATCAGTATAAGGGGTGATTTCTCAAGTGTACCACACTGATGTCAAGACTATGTTCATAGACTGAAATTGCATAACACAAATTAGAAATAAATAATCTAAGATTGATTTGTGATAACTGTTCAGCACTAGAAATGAAATCTCAATCAAATAAAAGTCACGGTATTGGTTAAAAATAAGGCAGTTACATGGAAGGCTAGTGAAAATACTTTTTCCTCTTTATGGATTTTTTAATTTCATGCATTTGACAGGACTGCATAAGTGGTGGGTATCTTTTGTTTGGTATAGATTTCCCCTACACATAACAAAAAGAGAACTCAAATTTGAGAAGATCTAAAAATGTGACTTTTTATAGTCACAGGCGATGGTAAAAAGTTTTGGGGCATAGAAAATACCTAAATCCCGAGAAAAGAGAAAAACATGGCTTGAAATCAAATTGAGTGTGCTCTCCTTCAACATCAAGCAACGTAAGAAATAGTCATGCTAGTCTTTGCTTCTGTTGAAAACAAACCACAACTTACTTGTGCCTGAAAGCAGAGACAAAGGAGCAATACTGGCAGCTGTATTTGTCTTCCCGGGTAAACATAGCCAAGGCCAAGTGACTCCTCTCATGAGATCGCAGACCCTGCATAGACATCAAAACCCGGTCACACTGGCTGCACTGGTAGCCCCCGGGCCTGGTTTCATCTTCCAAGGGTGCTCCAGATTCAGCTTCTGTAAATTCCACAGGGTCTTTGGCTCCCTCAAAACCCTCCAAAGTTGTTCTTGAAGAATCTTCAGCTTCCTGCTAAAAAACACATTTCCCCCCAAAACCATCAATTCTCTCTCCCTTCTGTCCTCAGTCTCTTACGTACTAATTTTAACATCTAGGTTTCCCACTCCACTTTCTAAAGGTAAACCTACCATATTCCACTAATGACTTTATGTATAGAGTTCAGTCTTAAATTATATATATACATATGCATATACATTAAAAAACAAATGACATGTCTCTAAGTCTCTTTCTTAAGTGTTAATTAGCATAGCACACATTTTGCAGCAACATTAAAAATGAAAAGCATATTTATATCATTTTTGGGTCTTGTATTTTAGTTTTTGTTCCCTGCTGTTGAACAAGTAGTATCTACTTGCTCAAAAGATGGTATTCACCCCACATAAACTTTACTTGAGAAGCAGAGAAAGAGCAGTAATCATTTAACAGAAGGGAATAACCCCATTCTGTCAGTAGTACTGGATAAGATAAAGGAAGGTCAGGGGAAGCTTTTAGGTACAACTGTTTAGACTCTGACAGACTCAGCAACTACAGCACACAGTTGATGTCATGAAATAGGCATGCTTTAAGTCACATTCTGAGGACTGCATCATGAGATTTTGCTGAGTACTCACTCACTGCAGCAAGAAAAGGAGAACTGCATAACCAGATCCTGCAACCTTATCACACCTAACTCCCCCTGCACAGTCTGTCCTCAGACATTCTAGGTGGTCCCCACTTCCACAAGGAGGAAACAGCAGCACATTTGCAATTAACCACTTGAATTGGACCCCTGTCTCAGCTGGATATTTGAATATGTGTTTGCAGCACTATAATTTCACTTTTGCATATGGGTTGGAAAAAACAAAACAAAACAAAATAAAACCCACACTTTAGGGTCTAAGAAAGCAGAAAAGTAGCCCAGAACAGCTGAGGGAGAAGGTCTTGCTCATAAATCAAGTCTTTCAGTCATCTGTGATATCAATTCCTTTGTGTCAAATAAGAAATGAAAATTAAATAGTTTTTTTGCCCAAGATGGAGAGCAGAAGAAAGTCAAAACATCTTAAAGTAAACAAAATATGCTGCATAAATATGAAGAATTAGATTACAATGTCATGCTTAACTGTTCAGAATGACCAATCGAAAACCCGTTTGTCTCCATGGGACCCCTCTATGGGTTTTTAGTTAGGCCTTAATATCAAACAAAAAATGCTGTCAGTTCACAGAATTCTCACCTTTACTGTATCTGACACAGAAGAAACATTCCCATACTGGACATGCTTACGGAGATGATTACAGATGGCTCGGAGCGTTGGATGAACTTCCACACAAAATTTACATTTGTAGCCTACTACTTTCCTCTCCTTAAGGTTTGAAGCATTTTCCAAGTGTCCAAAAGCCTATTGAAGCACATGAGTATTAATCAGTTACACTAATGTAATACTGAAACATGCTTTGAATATCTCACTTTTAGGAATATACTCAGACCAGGGAAATAGCCTTTAGTGTACATGTGTATTGGGTCTGGCTGGCATGGAGTTAACTTTCCCCATACAGCCCTCACAATGCTGGGCTTTGCATTGGTAGCTGGAAGGGTGTTGAGAACACAACAGTGTTTTGGCTACTGCTGAGCAGTGCTGGCACAGCATCAGTGCTGTCTCCCCAACATTCCCCCCCCTCGCCCCCAAAGACCAGTAGGCTGGGGGTGGGCAAGATCTTGGAAGGAGTTATAGCTGGGACAGCTGACCCAAACTGACCAAAGGGATATTCCATACCATATGACATTTGCTCAGATATAAAAGCTAAGAGAAAGGGGGGGAGGGAGGGGGCATTGGTTATTACGTGTTGTCTTCTGCAGCAACCACTATGTGTGCTGAAACCCTGCTTCCCAAGAAGTGGCTGGACATCGCCTGCTGATGGGAAGTAGAGAATAAATCTTTTGTTTTCCTTTGCTTCTGCATGCAGCCTTTGCTTTTGCTTTATTAACCTGCCTTTATCTTGACCTACAAGTTCTTTTCTATCTTATTTTCTTCCCCCATGTCCTGATGAGGAGTGGGAGTGATAAGAGTGGCTTGGTGGGCACCTGGTGCCCAGACAAGGTCAACCCACTACAACATCCTATTGTGCAAAACTTCAACCTCAATTTGCACTGACTTCTATTAAAGCCCTCAAAATAGGTGGACAGGACATGCACAGAAAAAAACTTAGTATCTGCATAATAGTAGTCCTCTATAAGACCATTCATTTTTAACTTACAAGACCAAGTCATACTCTTTTCTACAGCAAGTAGTTACTCCAGATGGGGAGAAGGGTACAGAAAAGAGTAGCAGAATTTGGTCTTCTGTTCACAGGAACACTTGCTTAAAGCTTGAAGTTATTGGATAGATGCACTTAAACATCAGGTTCTTTATCAGAAAATATACTGAGAAGGAAATTGCTGTGTTATTTCAAGGTACATGGATGAGCAGTAGAATGGGATATTTGTTTAAAAATCTATGAGAAAACAAATAGCAACCTTGCAAAAGATACACATAGCCATCCATAAGGGTGGGAGGAAGGAAGAAAGATATGGAAAATCCTGAAGGAAACAATTGCAGCGAGAAGAGCTTCCCATGGAGCCTAGGAATAGGTGGAGAATTAAGGAAATTAAAGCAGAATATGTAACCCTTTGACATGCTGAGTCACTCATTAACCTGTGTTCATTTGGCTGTTAAAGTTAACATGAAAGTAGGTATTAGTAATAAGGAGCCTCTTGACATATAGAAGAACAGCTTTTGGTTTGTTTTTCACCCTGGGGAGAGGAAGCAGAGAAGGAGACCAGGCACACAAATCCTTACCCTCCCTTGTTTGAAATCCATAAAAGCACCATCTGCATATTTTTGCTTGCTCAAAAGCTGTTTCCTCCTCTCCTGACGCTTGGCATGCTTCTGGAATTCCTCATTGTGACTATTCAAGTGTGAGGTCAGCTCTGCCGTGCTATGCAATTTAGTATCACAGTGTTTGCACTGGTAGACAGAATTATGAAAGTAAGTGCCACTTCCCAGTATGGTAAAGTCTCTCTTCAAATCCTTGCTGTGGTGATCAGTATAATGCATGCACAGCAGCTCTGCTGTTCTGAAGGACAGCTTGAAACATTTTATGCATTTGAAGGGAAGCCACTCGGTTTCCTGAGCCTTGCTCTCCACCTCAAAGTTATTCCTTTCCTCAACTGGAGTTGACTTGTCATGTTCATCAGCATACACAGCAGTGAAGTAGCCCCCCAGCTTGCTTGCATGCTGTTTCTTGGGGAAAACACCAGGGTGACGCTTCATGTAGTGGGACACAATACCTTTCTTGCTAAAAGATTGAAAGGAACAAAGTGAGCACTTCTTCTTTTCCACAGCCCTTCTCAGCTCCTCACTTAACTGAGGAGTGTCATCTTTGGGAGGAGATGGAATGATCACTTTATTGGGTTTGTCACTTACTGTCCTGGAGGCTGCTAAACAATGAGTGTAGTAAGCATCAATGTCATGTCTTTTCTGGTAGTGTGCTGCAAGCCCTTTACGGATAGGGTTGGTGTAGGAACACAAAGCACACTTGAAAAGGTTGTTCTTGCCTTCTGGTTGTGCCCGAACATTATTATGTTTGATGCGGTAGTGCCTGGCTATCCCCTTTCGTGTAGAACAGAAGTATTTGCAGAGCTGACACCGGAACACTGTGTGAGACACTAAGTGAGAACTGGAGAAATGAGGTGCGGAGATAGAGATTTCTCCAACATTATCAGCAGCAATTTCTGGGGAGGCCTTGATTTCAGTCACTATGTCTGGCTTCCCTGAGGCAGACACCTTTGGTGGTGACTTAACAAAAACATCAAATTCAGGTTGATCATGATATTTCTCATAGTGAATTTTGAGCTTCTCGATTGTGCCATGGGTGTAAGGGCAGAGTTTGCACCGATAAGCACCATAGCCTTGCTTGAAAATCCTACATGTCTCTTCTATGTCATTCTGGGCAATGTGATTCAACTGTTCCACATCATGCACAAAGTCTTCAGCAGTGACTTTTACTGATGGGTGCCGTTTCTGGTAATGTGTGAGGACACCATGAATGCGTGTGTTAATGTATGGGCAATGTCTGCACTTGTACACAGCCCCTGGATTCATGTCTGTGTCCTGTGCAAAGTCAGCAGCTTTCACTTTCATGCCAGGATGCTTTTTGCCATAATGTGTCAGGAGGCCATGCAAGTTATTGTACTCAGACTGGCAAACTGTGCACTGATATGGAGTGGAGATGGCAGGGTTTGCAGAAGTCAGCTGAATAGTTTTTTCCTGGGAAAGGCTGGGGTCCTCCACATCCTGCTCCATCTGTGATAGTACCTGGTTTTCAGAATTAATCCTGGCCCTAACTTCATCAAGTCGTGTGCCAATTTTCTCAGCAGCATCTTTCTCCTTAATGATATCTAACAATACAGATTCATCCCCATTTATAGTCCAAGGGTGAAAAGCCTGGTAATGATTAGTAATATCCCAAATGGAAGATGCTTCAAAAATGCAGTCTCTGCATTTATAGGTCTTTGCCTCTGTTGGCATCACTAGGGTAGGAGGGGAAGGATCTAGACCTACCCAGAGTTTAGTTGCCGTATATGTATAGTCAACATAATGTTCAGGATGTCTTCTTTGATAATGCACAAGCAAACCACTGGGTTCTGTATGTGAATAAATACACCATTCACAGTGATAACCAGCTTCTATCAAGCCATCCAAAAATGCCCATCTCAGAATGGATGTGACTGTGGCCTTCAGATTCGGGTGGTCTTTCTTAATATGCTTCCTCAATGCATAGAAATAAGGTGATGTGTAGCTGCACTGCCTGCATTTGAGGGCTCTCAGCTTTGTCTTGTCCTGTTCAGTGCTGGAGGTGTGAGCAGGCAGGCTGCCAGATGGTTTCTTCTGGTTACGATCACAAAGGCTTCTAATGGTCGCTGTGTGCTGCCTAATCACATCTGCATTTGCTTTGAAATCACGATGCTTCTTTTGATAATGAATGAGAACGCCTTTCACAGTCTGGTTTCCATAATCGCAGTGCTGGCAGAAGAACATTTCATTCTCAGGGGTATTTGCAGAGCTTTCAGAACTGCCCTGGCTTAACTGCTGCACTGACACTGGCATTTTCTGAATCCCAGGTGGCATCTCGCCAGCCTTCATCATTGCTGCAGTAAGGGGTGCCTGCCTGATGTACTTGGCAGTGACCTTTATTTCTGGATGTCTTTTCTGGTAGTGAACAAGCACTCCCACAACTGAACGGTTGCTGTATGAACAGTGTCTGCAATAATAGAGTTCAGGAGCAAGGTCTGGGAGCAGTGGTGGAGGAGGTGTAGGTTGAGAAGTCAAGTTGGACAGTTTTGAGGAGACAAACACTCCCATCTCAAAAGACATTTGAGCCAGGGCAGAGCCCCTGTCAACAGATGCTATATGCATGGTCTTCTGAATTCTGAAATATGATGCTTTTTCTTCAGGGTGTTTTTTCTGGTAATGCACCAGAACTGAATGCATGTTAGGGCTTGCAAATGAGCACACATCACAGTCATAAACAATCACAGAACTGACAAAAGGTGCCTTCTGGTTTTCATATTCAGGACTAAGAGTCTTTGTGGCACTTTTGTTAAAACTTGCTGGCACAATAGTCCCATGAGCCACAGGGGTGGAGGTTGCCATAGTTTTTGGAGCAGAATTTAAGATCTCTCTCGGTGTCTGAGACTCTGTGTTTAGCCCCTCTTGCTGCTCAACAACATAGCTTGAAAATATCATTGCATTGTTAATTTTCACTGTTGGATGCATTCTTTGGTAATGCGGCATCAGGCTTCTAACATTTGGGCTTGTGTAAGAACAGAAGTGACAGCGGTAGACCAGATCAGAGTGATCGGAGTTCAATACATTAATAGCTTCAGGGTGATGCTCTCTGTAGTGTTGCTGCAGGTCTTCAAAGTTCATATAGTCAGTATAGCAGTCAAGACATCTGTATACTGCACTGTGATCATTTGGATCCAAGATATACTTAAAGCTGAATTTTATGTAGGGGTGCATCCGTTGGTAGTGGGTGCTAACACTCCTGGCAGATTTGTTGCTAAAATCACAGTGTTTACAATAGTAACGCCTGCCAGAACCATTAATCCCCACGTTTTTGTTGTTCTGATCAGGGTCATTCATATTTGGCTGTCTTCCCAGAACAGAGGCATTAGGGCTCTGTTGATCTTTCATGTTAATGGAAGAAAAATAATCTTCCTCATCTTCAGATAAAGTGAGCTCAATCTCTGCTCCATTGGTGGAATTATAATCATGATGCATGTTTATGAAGTTTGCATCCTTCTGGGAATCATTAGTTTCTCTCCCCCACATTTGCTGGGGTGCATAAGAACTAGAAACCTCCACCATTGGTTTTGTTTGTTCTTCTTCTCTGTCTAATTCTACTTCTATCTCCACCTCATCTTCCTCCTCTTCCTCATAATCCTCTACATTAATCACAGCATCTTCTTGCTGCTTGTTTTGGTTTATTTTGCTCTGCAGGTTGCTTGCTATTTCATCAATTCTAGTTCTTTTCTTCACTGGTGAGAGATCCAAAGGGCAGTCATTTGACACCTTCCGAGTGACCTTAGCAACAAAGTTATTTTTAGACGAGAGACCAAGAATTGAGGTCTGGCTTTTCTTCACTGTGCTGACAGAGGTAAGAGCATCTGCCTCACTGTCTTGAGGCATATTGGATGGCAGTCCATCATATTTTGGTAAGTTGTCACAAAATGAGTGTTTATGCTGCTGGTGAACTCTGAGGCCTTTCAAAGTAGTGGTAGAATAGTTACACATTGTGCACTTATAAGGATGCTGTAAATGGGGTTGAGGCAACTGCTGCTGTTGCTGCTGCACTGTTTCCATCATCCCAGCTGACTTCCTTCCATTTATGGTTCCATTTTCAGAAGAAACCATGTTGTCATTCAAAGAGGAGACAATGTTTTCACTCTGAGAATTCACAGTGTCCCAGTCTGATGTTGTACGTGTGTGACATTGCCTATGAACTCCAAGCTTTAACAAACTCTTACAGGTAAAAGGACACTCATTGCATTTGTATACAGTTGTCTTCCCAGACAGGTGGATATTCTCAATGTGACGGGAGATGCTTCGGCGGTGCATTGTGAGGAAAGGACAAAAAGGACATTGGAACTTGTTCATGTATCTTCTAAAGGGAATCCCCTTCGTTTCCAACAGCTTGTTGCCATTAGATTCCATCAGTTGCTCTGCAGATATTCCTGAAGTCTGGTTGTCCACTGAGTTCAAGCCATTCTCACTGTCCACTTCATTTAGCTCTTTGTCTGAGCTGGTATCATTTAGCATACTGCTTGTTTCCAAGTCAGCAGAGGAATTTGTCATGTCAGCAACTCCATAGTGGGATCTGTCAGGCAAATGGACCATGCTGAAGTTGTGAGGTAATTTAGACTTCATTTGAGGATAAGACACAGAATAAAACTTAGAGGATATAGAAGAGTTGGGCCTGATAAGAGAATTGCCCATAGAGCTTCTGAAGTTTGAGACATCAGCATTCAACATATCACATCCTGTCATATTCATAGAGATAGAAGTAGAGTTTGGGGAGGCATTCTGGGCTCTCTTACTCTGCATATCAGGCACACTAGTTCTGTCTTGTTCTTGCCTCAAACTTGACAGTATTTTCACCATGCTGTGGTGCTTCTTCATCATATGGTCACACCAGCGCTCCCTTCGAGGTGTCTGGTAACTGCACCATTCACAGCAAAAGTTGCCTCTGGACTTTGTTAAAGGTTTGATCACGGACTCCAAAATGCTCCGTTCTACGACCTCCTCGGGCAATTCCTTGCAGGGTTCCTGCACTGGCACAGAGGCAGATGTCAATTCAGATACAGCAGAGGCAGCAGTAAGAGTTAAACTCTCCTTCAGATTTTTTTTGTGATACATTTTTTGGTGCTTAATAATCCTTGTGCGCCTTGGTGATTTGTAGGTGCAGAACTGGCAAGAGAAAACTTTGCCAAATCCCTCATGCATCATGATGTTGCAATTTAAGAATCCAGCAGTGTGTGACCCTACTGAGCTTCCCCCGACTTGTGTTCCATGAACCTTGCGAGTGTGCTCTATGAGGAGGTTTTTAGATCGGAAGTAACGCACACAGAATTTGCATTGGAAAAACTTGTTGGTTGGTTTAGGATTTGGAGCCATATGCTGACCATAAAAACTTTGGCTCTGGCTATAATAACTTCCAGTTCCCATCTGACTTGTATTTTGTCCTAAAATAAGAATTTAAAAGTAAATATGTTAATAAGTAAAATTATACAGTTTCCCCCCATCTACCCATATGAATACACACACATCATGAACACATTAATCGCACCAGGATTTCCCTTATTTATTTATGATTAGACCTGTGCATATGAGGATGGTCAGAAAACTAACAGATGGTACATAATTTGGGATAGACAATTCCCAAAATAAGCGTCTTGAAATAAAAAGGTACACTAATAAAGTTCTAAACTCTTCTAGAGCTCATGGTGGTGTAAATAAATGAAAAGAAGCAATATGATAAAGCATGTGGAAAATAGTAAGATGACAAATCCACACGTTTGCATTTACAGAAAAAATATCTCTGCAGCTAAACATCATCCACTTCACTACTATAGTGATAAAGGTAACATTTTTTAAAAAACACACCAGGACGTACCAATTAAAATGCACTGAAATAAGTGAGATGTGTAAAACGTGAGATAGGGGCTTATGGTTGAGGTTTACCTGCTGTTTCATTTGCAGTTGTAAATGCATCCTTTACAAAAGAAAATTCTTTCTCAGTCTGGTTGCTAGCATTCATGGACCCAGACCTCAGCTCGCTAAGGTTTTCCTCAGAGACATCTGTTGGCTGCAGAAAAGCAGTATGAACATCCTGAATGTGAGCTTTTAGGTCTTCATAGGATGGAGCTTGGAAATCACAGCCATCACATTGCAGAACCTCCATGGTTCTGGATCTATCTTTTACTTTAGAAAATTCTGCAAGAAAAACAAGGAAAGGAGAAGAAAAGAGTCAGGGGTTTGTTTTGGGTTGTTTTTCCCTGTTTGGTTGGGTTTCTGAGGGGTTTTTTGTTTGTTTTTACAGAAATGTCATTCAGTGAATTCTGGAAATATATTAACACCAAGCTTCCTATCACTATTGTCCTGGTTTCAGCTAGGATACAGTTAATTTCTTCTCAGTAGCTGACTCAACATCTCAAGTCTCAATGACTCAAAGTCTCAACGACTTCATGATTTCCAGAAATTCCATAATTACTGCAGCCTAAACCTCAACATTTAAGAGTCATCAAAGCAATTTTGAGTCAAAGACAGACCTATCTAGGTAACTTGCAGGTTGCTGTTATCAATGCTGCTATCAACCTTCTGACAAATGACTACTGTTCCAATGGATTTTGTCCTCAAGGCTTTTCCATTACTCAGGAGAGAGCTGTTGTTAGGAAGTCTGTCTTTCTAGCAGCTATATGCTAGAAGAACAACCATATTACTCCCAAACATTGATTCACTGAAACTTACAGATGACAGTGGTTTCTGCTTCTATAAGACTCACTGTAACCTTCTTGGAAGCTGAGAAAGTCCTGTCAGTTTAATTGCCAGCTATTAAAAACACCCCTTAAAGTGGAAACACTTGTCTTTCTTTTCAAAATCTTGTAATTCCTGACTTCAGTGGAAAACATAAGCATAATTTCAAAGTGAGATCTAAATATGTGTATCAAGAATAGAATGCTGTGCATTGGAATTAATTCCACCAAACACCAAAAACATCTCCAATCTTAGTTATAACTCTTACAGAGTTCCATCACAGTCTATTACTGGGGACATATCTTTGATGGGATAGGAGTTTGAAGAAGGAATGGACAGTAAAAAGAATAGGAATACTACAAAAGTACAATGGAAACATAAATAACAGTGATCTTCCCCAAACACTTCATGACTGCATTTATTAATCCCAAACCTCTGTATACTGTAATGTACAAAGTAATAAAACTTAGCAAGATCAATATGTGACCAATTAATCCCATTTCACAAAGTGCTGGGGAGGAATTTATCACTAGACTCTTAGCTTATGTACTGCAATAAACAAAAGGACACACAAAATTCAAGAAATACAAAAGATTGAGACCCTCCTGCCCTGTACAGCAATTGGGTACAAAAGCAACCTATTGTTTAAAAGTAATAACTCATTTATTAAGTTTCCCACACATTGTGCTGGGCCAAGATAACCTAGGAGTTCCAGAGGTCCAAGATGCAATAGCAGACAAAAACATTTTATTGTGAAAATTCCATTTATTTACTATAGAAAGTAAAACTATTTCTATAGTAAGATGAAAAGTTGATGCAGGCAAAAGAGTCTCAAGCAATTTTACTTCATTTAGTTTACTGTCAACTTCTTTCTGCCCTTCCTTATTTCTTATCTTCCTCCACTGCTTTTTGCTTCTTACTGCTCTGCTCCAGTGTGGATTCTACCATGGGCCTCAGTCCTTTTTGAGGTTGTCAATGCTCTTGTGTGGAGCACCTCCTTTCAAGAGTGTGCCTCCTACCCCTATTGGCAATTGCCCTTAAATATGTTTGAGCAGGGGCACCATATGCTCCTCTGATTCTTTGAAAGTTTGGCTTGCAGTGGGTTTTTTTCAATTTTTATCAGAACTGGCTGGAACTGGCTGTTCATGGCCTTCTCCCACACTGCAGCCCCTTGCTACCAAAACCCTGTCATTTATGTTCAATATAAAACCCTAGGGCACAAAGAAAGGACACTGAATAAAATAATGCTTTGTCTTATAGCCTGATAAAATAAACTTCTGGTAAGTCTATTTCTGGACAGTGAGCACACAGACATTCCTTATGTTTAATCTACATTACTATGCTCACTGCAGTATCTGTTCCCCACCACCTTCAACAACAACAAAAAAACCCACAACAAAACCAAAAAAGGAAAAAATGGTGCACCAGGTTTTTTCAACTAGCAAAACTGCAATGATTAAGATACTAGAGCTTTTATTTGCAAGCAACAGATTAAACACTGTGGAAGAGGTTACTATCTGTTCTGAGACCAAATTACAGTGGTGAGTGAAGTGCCACACCATGTCTTCTTTAGCACAGTCCATTAGACCTGAAAACATTTCTTTTTCCCATGGAGCAAATAACTCCTGCATTTAAAGCACTTCACAGACAAGCAGATCATCCTTTTTTCACTATCTGTTCCCCAAGGGTAGTTTTCTCATCTCAACAATACAAGCCACAGCTCTGCTGAATGTGTTTATCGTACTTTCAAGACATATGAGCTCCACTGAAGCTTTAAGACTCACTAAGCTGCCCTACTCCTCTGAACTTTGAGAGCAGCCATTTTAGCTCAGGAAACTGCATTCAGTCGCTCATAGCTTCTTGCCTGTGATCAACATGGCCTCACTTTGTATCAGATTAGTCTCTGGTATACAAGATTATTTTTTCCCTTTCATGATACAAAACCCCAAAACAAAAAAAAGCCCATCATTATCTAAAAACAAGACTCTCCCTCTTTTATATGATTTACCTCCCCTCCCTGTCATGGTTTGGAATGATACTCCCCAATTAAGTGTCTCCACAGTGACTCTCCAAACCACACACCACTCTCTCTCACTCCCCTGCTTTTCGCTTTCCCTGCGGCAGGCTGGAGAGGAGAACTGGATGTACAAAAGGCAAAGATCAAGGGCTGAGATGAGAACCATTTACTGAAAACAGCAATGAGACAAGAAAACAAACAGTAAAAGCAACAGTACTAACAAAAGGGTACAAGAAAAGAAATGATTCACACTGAACCCTGCCCCTGGACAATAGACAATACCGGACTTCTGCCTCCACCACATTCACTCAACTGGAACAAACTCATTCTCCCCAGAAGACAGTCCCTTTTCCCCCACTCCCAACAACAACATGAGGTGGTATTGAAAAACCTCCAGGTCCTGGCCATACCCTCTTCTGGCTACTGCAAAAAATTAATTCTGTCCTGGCTAGAATCAGGACATTATCCACCCCTTATTCTATACCATCTACATCATGCCCAGATCCTACACCTCCTATCTATATTCATATATATATATATATATACACACACAAGTACAGGCATCATTTTCATAGTCAGTGGCTGTCCCTTCAAAATGTCTGTTGAGTTCATTTAGTCCATGACTGTGGGTTTTATCCATCCGAGATGTCTTCCAGGGCAGGAGGGCTGGTGTTCTGTTGGCTGGTTGCAAACTGCATCAAGAGCTCATGGCTGGTATATCTGGAGCAGTCCATCCTCGTTGTCCATGGTAGTTATGGCACACAGTGGCAGGTGTCATTCAGTAACCAATCTTATACAATTCAACATCACTGACTGTTCTCATCAAAAAATCAAATCCCCTTGAGGTACACATCGTGTTTCCCTATCCCTCTACATTACCCACCAAGTGCACCCAGGTCCTTGAGCAAAAACAATCCCATGGATGGATTTGCCTTTGCTTGAAGCAGGACTAATCCAAACTGAATTCCCTAACATACCTCTCATATGCACCACAGGGACTTTATTCCCTTCTACGGTATGTGGAGGTTTTGATTGGGTAGGGCCAGCTTGATTGGTGGAGCCTCTAGTGTTAACTAACCTGGTGGCCTTCACTAAACGTAGATCCCAATGTTTGAAGGTCCCACCCCTCATTGCTTTCAATGTGGTTTATAATAGTCCATTGTACCCTTTGACTTTCCCAGCAGCTGGTGCATGATAGGGAATACAATACATCCACTCAGTGCTGTGCTCTCTGGCCCAGGTGTCTAGGAGGCTATTCTTGAAATGAGTCCTCTTGTCCGACTCACTTCGTTCTGGGGTGCCATGTCACCACAGGACTTGCTTTTCAAGGCCCAAGATAGTGTTCTGGGCAGTGGTGTGAGGCACTGGGTGCATCTCCAGACATCTGGTAGTTGCTTCTACCATTGTCAGCATGTAGTGTTTACCTTGGTGGGTTTGCGGGAGTGTGATGTAATCGATCTGCCAGGCCTCCCCATATTTATATTTTGACCATCACCCCCCTACCACAGAGGCTTTACCCCCTTGGCCTGCTTGATTGCAGCACGTTTCACAGTTCTGGATAACCTGGGAGATAATGCCCATGGTTAAGTCCACCCCTCGATCATGAGTCCTGTATGTTGCATCTCTTCCCTGATGACCTGAGGTATCCTGGGCCCACCGAGCCAGAAATAATTCACCCTTATGCTGCCAGTCCAGATCCCCCTGAGACACTTAAATCTTGGCAGCCCGATCCACCTGTCCATTGTTGCAATGTTCTTCAGTACCCCGACTCTTGGGTACATGTGCATCTATATGATGTACTTTTACAGCCAACTTCTCTACTCTGGCAGTGATGTCTTGCCACAATTCAGCAGCCCAGATGGGTTTCCCTCTACACTGCCAATTGGTCTTTTTCCATCGTTCCAGCCACCCCCACAGAGCATTTGGTACCATCCATGAGTCAGTGCAGAGGTTGAGCGCTGGCCATTTCTCTCGTTCAGCGATATCTAAAGTCAGCTGGATGGCTTTCAGCTCTGCAACCTGACTTGATCGACCTTGATCAATAGCTTCTGCGACTCGCCACATAGGACTCCAGACAGCAGCTTTCCATTTTTGATGTATCCCTACAATAGGGCAGGAAGAGAGTGTGTCGCTTTTCATTTCCTGGTAGCTGATTATATGGTGGGGCCTCCTCAGCACATCACCTTCTCCTCTGATGATGATGATGATAGTCCAAAATTCTCACCTTTGGGACAGTTTGTGATGACTTCCAAGATTCCTGGGCGATTGGAGTTTCCTATTTGATCTCCCTGTGTGATCTGTGTGACACACTCCACTTAGCATGATGTGTGGAAGGGACTTTCCCTTTGAACATCCAGCCCAGCACTGGCAGTCAGGGTGCCAGGAAGAGCTGTGCTTTGGTGCCACCACTTCTGAAGCAGCTCAAACCCCTTCATAAGCTGCCAGTATCTCTTTTTCAGTTGGGGTGTAACAGGCCTTGATCATTTGTATCCCCAACTCCAGAACTCCAGGGGTTGTCCTTGAGTGTCCAGGGTACTTTTTGCCAGAGGTTCCAGGAAGGACCATTCTCCCTGGCTGCAGTGTAGAGCACATTTTTCGTATCTTGTCCTGTCCTGACTGGCCAAAGAGCTACTGCAGAAACAGTCTCCTGTTTAATCTGTTGAAAAGCTTGTTGTTGTTCAGGACCCCACTTGAAATCATTCTTGTTCTGGGTCACATAATAGAGAGGGCTGACAAACTGACTGTAATCTTCAATATGCATCCTCCAAAACCCCACAGTGCCTAGGAAAGCCTGTGTTTCCTTCTTGCTGGTTGGTGGGGACAGAGCTGCTATTTTGTTGACCACATCCATTGTAATCTGATGACATCCATCTTGCCATTTTACTCCTAAAAACTGAATTTCCTGGGCAGGTCTCTTGACCTTACTTTGGTTTATGGCAAAACCAGCCTTCAGTAGGATCTGTATTATCTTCTCCCCTTTCTCAAAAACTTCCTCTATTGTGTCATCACAACACATGATGATGTCATCAGTGTATTGCAAGCGTTATGAAGCCTTACCCTTTTCCAGTGCAGTCTGGATAGGTCCATGGCAAATAGTGGGACTGTATTTCCACCCCTGGGGCAGTCAGTTCCAGGTCTATTGGACACCCCTCCAAGTGAAAGCAAACTGTGGCCTTCACTCTGCTGCCAAAGGAATGGAGAAAAACACATTAACAATCTCAATGGTGGCACCACTTTGCTGCCTTAGACTCCAGTTGGTACTGAGGTTCCATCACGTCCAGCACAGCGGCACTCAGTGGTGGTGTGACTTCATTCAGGCCATGATAGTCTCCTGTCAGTCTCCACTCTTATTGGACTTATGCACTGGCCATCTAAGTCTATGAAAGGGTGAGTAAGTCTTACTGACCACCCCTTGGCTCTCCAGTTCACGAATCATCTCATAGATAGGGGCCATGGAGTCCAGGTTGGTGCAGTATTGCTGACATTGCACTGTTGTGGTAGCAATCAGTACTTGTTGTTCTTCTACCCTCAGCAGTCCCACAGCAGAAGGGTCCTCTGAGAGACCAGGCAAGGTGTTCAACTGTCTGATTTCCTCTGTCTCCACAGTAGCTATGCCAAAAGCCCAACGAAGTCCTTTTGGATCCTTGAAATACCCACTCCTCAGGTAATCTATGCCAAGGATACACGGGGCCCCTGGGCCAGTCACTATGGGGTGTCTGTGCCATTCCTTCCCAGTCAAGCTCACTTCAGCTTCCAGTACAGTCAGCTGTTGGGAGCCCCCGTCACCCCAGAAATACAGATAGATTCTGCCCCTACATGTCTCGATGGCATCAGGGTACATCGTGCACTGGTGTCGACTAAAGCCTTATACTCTTGTAGGTCTGATGTGCCATTGGATCCACACAGTCCAATAGATCCAATTGTCTCTTTCATCCACCTGGCTGGAGGCAGGGCCCCTCTAGTCCTGGTCATTGTACTCATTGCTCACTTCTTGCAAATATGAACTGGAGGTGTTTCAAGAGGATCAGAAGTAACATCAGCCTTCCTATTCTGTCTGAGGACTTGCCCACTGTAGCAGCATTTGAAGAATTTCCTGCAGTGGTTGTTCTGCCTCTCAACTCACGTACCTGTGCTTCCAGGGCAGAGGGGGATTTTCCATCCCACTTCCTCATGTCTTCTCCATGTTCGTGCAGGTAAAACCACAGGTTACCTCGTGGTGTGTGTCCTCTCTCTTGAGCAGGAGGTGGTTGCTCCCAGTAGCAGAGACTCACATATTTTATCACTTTAACAGGGTCCTGTAGTTGTTCAGAGGTGAACTTTAAAACCACTGGAGGAGAGAAAACCTCCAAATACTGGGCCATGTCTTCTCACCTTCCATGACACTCATGATTATCCACCCTCAGGGTAGATCTCTGAAAGGCCTTCCTAAAAATCTCTTTTGTAACTCTAAACATGGTGTGGATCTCACTGAGGAGACCTGGCAGATTTAGCAACAGGTACATGCTTTCCTTAACGTCTAAAGCAGGGGCCCTCAAACTGCAGCCCGCGGGCCAGAAACGGCCCCCGAGGCTGCAGATGATTTAATCCGCGCCTCGTTCTCCAACTGCCTCCAGGGGGCGCCTCTCGGCTACAAACCGGCCCCCGACCAGTTTGCGGGCCAGTGTGTGATAGTTTTCACTCTAGGCCTTCCTGGAGACCAGCTTGCAACCAGGAAGGAACTAGGAAGGTGACCACGGAAGTATTCCGTGCTATTCCTTTACGTAACTTGAGGTATAAATACAGCCAATGGGAGGGACCTCTCTCTCTTCCTTTCTGGCGAGGTTGGAGAACAGTGGATCCCTGTCCTTGCTCTCACTTATCTGGAGCTGAGGCCTACAGCGACCGCTGCTATCTGCTACGCGTGAGGGGAGGGTGCTGGGCCGTGTTCAGCCATCCTGCTTCTCTCAAGGGAAGTGGTGAGATTTGGCCTCTTCTTTAGTTATTGGGTTGGGGGTTTTTTAGATTGTGTAGATCTGGTTTTGTCCCTTTTTGTCCCTTTTTGTCCTTTTCCCTTCTCCCTTCCCCTATTCCCTTTGGGAGACCATTTTGGGGTTTCTGGGGTTACAAATATATAATAGTCTCACTGTATATATCTGTTTTATATGTAATATATATATATATTTTTGCTATAGTCTTTGGCTGCTTGGGTTTTTTTTCCCCTCTTCCCTCTCTGGGAAGCAGGCCCTGTTGTCACATTTCGGAGACTTGGCGGGAAGCCAGCTTCAAACTTGTACACAGTGAAACAGCCCCCTGTTTAAAAAGTTTGATGGACCCTGATCTAAAGGAAATTCAAAATTCTCAAAAGCTGATGTAACAGGCCTGAAGGAGGAAAAGGGGGTGAAAGGCTGAGGGAAATCATCCTCCCCTTTCCCCCCACAGACTGGGTATGATTATCAAGAAAAGAAACAATTCACATGGAAAACACCCCCGACAATAGACAATATACTCAGGTGAAAGGATCCACTTCTCAGAAGACAGTCCCTTTTCCTCCTGCCCCTGTCAATGTTGTGAGGCATGAGGAGGTATAGAATAACCTCTGGGTCCTAGCCATGCCTCCTCCCAGCTACTGCAAAAGCTAACCCTGTCCTGGCCAGAACCAGGACACTCCCCAATAGTATCTGTTCCCATTTGCTGTCAAAACAGCACCTTTTTTTCCTGAACAATTATTTGCAAAGATGTCCAGTATGATAAATGTGTTTATTAATTCCAGCAACACAGTCTTACACAGTTCTATGGAGTCAATCAAAACACAGTAACTTCCCAGCAGGAGGATGGGGAAGCAGAAAGGAGGTCCCCCTCAAATCTGCCCTATCTTCATCCCTTGGGAGTCATCTTTCTTCCCACAGAAGACACTCCACTCCCCTGACAGATTCCAAAGTCCTTTGTTAATCACTAGCCAGCCTGTCCACATCAGCAAATCCTGGCAACAGATACACCTTTCAACACAAAGGCTGTAACCATGCCATTTAAAAGGGGTTCTGTGAAAGTTCCATCATGTAGAAGGCGGGGGGGATCTCTCATCTTTAAACTTTGGCCCCTTTAGAAACAAAACAAAAACCTTTCTGTGTGTCTTCTGGGAAACTTTAATTTGGTTTACAAAATAAGAACCAGAAAGAGGGAGGAAAAAAAGGAAATTGATATTTTTAACAGGATAAACATAACCTCTTCAGCCTGGCATAATAAGAGTTAATAAACAATGCTCATTACTAGTGTATACACTTAACATTCTTTAATATTCTGACACTGTCAAGAAAACAGCCAGCAAACTTGAGGATAGCTTCAGAAAAAACTCTAACCCTTCTGCTACAAATAAAGGCCTGAGAAATCAGTAATAGTTACTGATTATAAAAGAGAACCTTTCTAATGAGTTCTAGCTTTAATGTCACAACAGTCTCTCTGACAAAAGCAGAGCAGAATCATAGAAGAGGTTAATCTTAGAGCAGATAAGAGCAACAAATATTAGGTACAGCTGAGTAGCTTTCAAATTTCATGTTTTTACCAAGCACCACGCTGAAGTCAGGATGAAGCATTTTTAAAGGAATTCTACTTTAATATGGGCGCATTTTTCTGTAACATTTAGATATTGTTCAAAGGACAGACAAACACAAAAAATGTTAGTTCGAGCTAGAAACTGAAACACATGTTCCTTTCTCTCTTTTTTTTCTCCCCTCCTTTTTGTCCATGTTGCATATAGAACTGAGAATGGTGGCATATTTTCAGATAAGATGTTAATATCTGATCTATCATCTAGAGAGGTTTGCTCGTCTTGTCACTTGTTACTTAGGAAAAGAGTCCGACCCCCATCTGGCTCTACCTTCCTGTCAGGGAGTTACAGAGAGTGAGAAGGTCCCCCCTGAGCCTCCTTTTCTCCAGGCTGAGCCTTCCCAGCTCCCTCAGCCGCTCCTGCTGCTCCAGGCCCTTCCCCAGCTCCATTCCCTTCTCTGCACATGCTCCAGCCCCTCAGTGTCTTTCTTGTGAGGGGCCCAGGACTGCCCCAGCACTGGAGGTGCCTCAGCAGTGCCAGCACAGGGACAGGCACTGCCCTGGTTCTGCTGGCCACATTAATCCTGATTGATAGAAGCCAGGTGCCATTGGCCTTCTTGCCCACTTGGGCACACGCTGGCTCATTTTCAGCTGCTGACACCAGCACCCCCAGGGTCTTTTCTGCCAGGCAGCTTTCCAGCCCCTCTGCCCCAGCCTGGAGCTGCATGGGGTTGTTGTGACCCAAGTGCAGGACCTGGCACTTGGCCCCTTATTGAACCTCATACTACTGGCCTTCAGATCCCTCTGCAGAGCTTTCCTGTCCTCCAGCACATCAGCACTCCCACCCAACTTGGTGTCATCTGCAAACTTACTGAGAGTTTACTCGATCCCCTCATTTGGATCATTGATAAAGATATTCAACAGAACTGGCCCAAATACTGAGCCCTGGGGAACCCCACTAGTGACCAGCCCCAGCTGGATGTGTCACCATTCCCCATCCCTCTTTGAGCCAGGCCAGTTTTTTACCCAGCGAAGAGAGCACCTGTCCAAGCCATGAGCAGCCAGTTTCTCCAGGACAATGCTGTGGGAGACAGTGTCAAAGGCTTTATTAAAGTCCAAGTAAACAACATCCACAGCCTTTCCCTCATCCACTAAGCAGGTCACCTGGTCAGAAAAGGAGATCAGGTTGGTCAAGCAGAACCTGCCTTTCCTAAACCCATGCTGGCTGTGCCTGATCCCCTGGTTGTCCTGTATGTGCTGGCTGATGACTAAAGATAATCTGCTCCATGTAGTTCCCCAGATCCTCCTTCCTGCCCTTCTTGTAGATGGGCATCACATTGGCTAACCTCCAGTCAACTGGGACCTCCCTGGTTAGCCAGGACTGCTGGTAAATGATTGAAAGCACCTCAGTGAGCTCCCTCAGTACCCTTGGGTTAATATCATCTGGCCCCATGGACTTGTAGGTGCATCTAAGTGGTGTAGTAGGTTGCTAAACATTTCCATTGGATTATGGAGGCTTTATTCTGCTCCCAGTCCCTGTCTTCAAGATCAAGGGGCTGGGTATCCAGACAACAACAATTAAGTACCTCATCCTTTTCCTCATTCCTCACAGAATCACAGAATCAACTAGGTTGGAAAGGACCTCTGAGATCATCAAGTCCAACCCATGACCCAACATCACCCTGTCAACTAGACCAGGGCACTAAGTGCCACATCCAGTCTCTTCTTGAAAACCTCTAGGGATGGTGACTCCACCCCCTCCCTGGGCAGCCCATTCCAATGCCTGATCACTCTCTCTATAAAAGAATTTCTTTCTAATGTTGAACCTAAACCTCCCCTGACACAGCTTAAGACCATGCCCTCTTATCCTACTGCTAGTTGCCTGGGAGAAGAGAACAATCCTCACCTCTCTCCAGCCTCCTTTCAGGTAGTTGTAGAGAGTGATGAGGTCCCCCCTGAGCCTTCTCTTCTCCAGGCTAAACAACCCCAGCTCCCTCAGCCTCTCCTCATAGGACTTGTGTTCAAGTCC
>JAWWLV010000197.1:11098-28398 GCA_035041135.1 Platyrinchus mystaceus | reverse complement strand
TGATCCTGCTGTTCCTTGGGATGGGATCTGGGACAGGATCCAGGCATGATCCTGCTGTTCCTTGGGATGGGATCTGGGACAGGATCCGACCGTGATCCTGCTGTTCCTTGGTTCAGGATCCATCCATGCTCCTGTTCCTTGGGACAGGATCTGGACCCGGCTGCTCCCGCTCCTTATTTCTGGCATTCCCAAGCCTTCTTCCGCCCTTCAGTTCCTTCCAGGGCCTCCAAGAATTCCACCTTTTCCCTGTGTGCTGCTGGTGGTGGGGTTGTGTCAGGAAAATGCCATGGGGAGCCCCCACAGTCCTCTGGTGCCAACACAATTCCAAAGGAAAAGAAAATAACCTGCTATTGCCTGCATTGGGATTGTTTGTATTTATTATTCCCCCCCAAACCGGTGTCCAGGTGGGAATGGGAAGTGTGAGGAGGAGGAAGGGATGAGCCGCCTGATCCAGAGCAATTCCACCATTCCCAGCTCCAGGAAGAGCTCTTTCCCCATCGATTTGAGCACCAATCCTGCCCAAATAATTCCCTTTTTAAGAACTTTTTAATCTCAGACTTTAGAACTTGATTTATATTTGAATATCAAAGAATTCGGGAGGTTTAAATGATCCAGGTTTATTTTTCCGGGATAATTTCCCTTCGGATGGGCAGAATGCCCAGGCAGATGGTGCAGTGGCACCTGTAAACAATCGGAATGGAGCCGTTCATCCCGACATTTCTCGGAGCTGTTTCATTCCCTTCCATACAATAAAACTGGGATTGGGTCCTTTTTTTTCCCCAAAAAACCATGCTTTTAGGCTCAGGAATAAAAATCTGGGATTAGGAAAGTGGTTGGAACAGCATCAGCTGAAAATGTGGAGTATTTTTAATTAAAAAACTCTGGGAATGAGGAGGGATAAAATAAGTCAAACCCACATTTTATTGTCTCCACACAAAATGGTTTCATTTTAAAAATTCCAAATTTGGTAAAAAATCAGAACCAACAAAAAAACTTCCCCCAAAATCCTTATTTTATAAGGAATATATTGGTACAGATTGTTCCTTTGCCATTGGGAAACTGGGAATGATTCTGCTAAGATGCATTTCCTATAAATTCCAGTTGATCCTTGTTTTCCAGCAGAAATTTGGGTTTGCCTTGGGAAGGGCTGGATAGATGGAAATAGTCCCTTTGAGCACGAATAAGGTGAGGAATATTTGGATTTAAAAGCTCCAAAACACCTGGGAATGCATTATCCAGCCTCAATTTAAATATTCCACGAGCTCCTTACAAAAAATATCCTTAAAAATCCATGTATTATTGGTGGTTTTCCATGGCAAGAACTGAACCAAAAATATGATTATTTAATTTGATTTAATTTATAGGGAATGGGAAGCAATGGGGTCTGGAATGGGATGAGGCCTGAGAGGCAGGTGGCAGAATTTAGGGATGGTTTCCAAGGGGAAAAGGGAATTTAATGGATTAGAGGAATACAATAAATATAAATTAGGTGAAATAATTGGGTAATTTTGATAATACTTGGGGGAGTGAAGCCCATTCCTGGCCCCATCCTGGCAGGCTGTGGGATCCCCATGGGATCCGGTGCTTTAGCAGGGGAGAAGAGGGAATTATCCCAGGCTTTTCCAAACTGTGGTAAAGGATAAACCCCCAGGACTGTCTCCTTGTCCCTCTGCTCCCATTTCTGCTCCATGGGATCCATGGCTATGGATAACCAATGAAATATCCCAGAGCAGTGAGTTCCATGATCCCGTAAGAATTAGGATATTCCACGAGCCCCCAAAAATTCCCTGCTGAAGAAAACATCCATTTCCAGCCATTTTTCTTCCCAGTGGCTCAGGGGTGCCAGGAATGTTTGCAGGAGCCAAATAATTGGGATGTGCCCAATTAAACAAGCAATGGTTTCAAATCAAATTCTCCCCCCTGACCAAATTCCTGTTGGAAAAATTCCTTAAGGAATGAGAGTAATTGTTTAATACAGCTTTTGGTAGATATTTAATAATTATTCATTAAAGTGACTCTTATTCCTATTAAGGATTTTTTTCAATCCCAATTTCCTGACATAAATTCCACTTTTAACTTGAATTTCCATCCCAAAACATCAACTGGGAATGGATTTTCCTGGGAATCCTGTGAGGCAGTACAACCAAGGTTCTCCATGATCAATTCCCAATATTCCCCAGAGCCTTCCTGCTCCTCCCACTGTTGGCCCTGGCAGGGAATCCTGGCAAAATCCAGGTGGAATGAAAGAAATTTGGGAATGTAAGCCTTAAAAACTGGCCCGTTTGGTCAAACCTGCGGACACAAAGGTGACTTGGGGGCTCCGTGGGATGACATTCCTGGGGGCAACTCATCCCCATGGAACAGGGATTTGGGGGCTGCTTCCTTCTTTTTTACCGGCTTTGCTTTTTCCTTGGCCTTTAAGAATGGAGTCCTGGAATGAGTTAGGTTGGAAGGACCTTAAAGCTCCTCCCATTCCAAACCCTGCCGTGGAAGGAACACCTTCCACGGACCAGGTTGCTCGGAGATGTTTGTTATCCTTGTTCTCCTTGGGTTTGTGGCTGTTAATAACAGGAATATCCCAGGCATAGCCGTTCCCTGAGTGGGAATTTGGTGCACCTAAGCCCCGAAATCTGGGGAGAAAATCCTTCTTGGGGAGGCCAAAAGCACTTGGAAAAAACCGGGAAGGCTCCCCCGGCCTCCCGAATGGAACGCGAGTCCATCCGAGGAAAGTCGGGAGTGCAACTCCTTAATTGTGATGCATTTGCCGAGTTTCCAGCGCCGGCCCCGCTCCGGTGCCATCTGGTCTCCCATGGAACATTTAACTTGTCAGATATAATGGATTGTCCTGGAAGCAGATTTTCGCTCCGAGCGCTCGGCTCCTCTCTCGCATTTCCCCCGGAGCCGCGGGATGAGGGATCGGGACGGAGCCGCCGAGCGGAGCCGCGTGCTCCGGTCCCCCGCAGAGGGTGACCTGGATGGCAGGGAACGTTCCCGGCGTTATCCCGGCGTTCCCGTTCAGCCCATAGGGAAGCCTCGGCATTCCCGCTCTGCCGTGACCTACATGGCCGGAGCCGCCTCCCTGCAGACCTTGGGAATGGAGTGACAGGGATATTGGGGGATAAGGGGGCGAAGGGCTGTGGGTGTGGGAGCAATTCCATGGATAGGGAATTACTCTCAGGAGTTCCGTGGTTGGAAGAGGCAGTGGATGAGTGTCCTTGGTGCTTCATAGAATCGTGGAATGGTTTGGGAGAGAAGGGATTTTAAGGATCGTCTCATTCCATGGGCAGGGACACCTTCTGCTATCCCAGGTTATTCCAGCCTGACCTTGGACACTTCCAGGGATCCAGGGACAGCCACAGCTTCACTGGGAATTCCATCCCAGCCCCTCTCCACCCTCCCAGCCAGCAATTCCCTCTCAACATCCCATCCAAACCAGTGGGAAGCCATTCCCTGTGTCCTGTCCCTCCATCCCTTGTCCCAAGTCCCTCTCCAGCTCTGCTGGAGCCCCTTTAGCCACTGGAATTTGCTCCAAGGTCTCCCTGGATCCTTCTCTATGAGGAGTTTCTATGGAGTCTTGGCCCAAATAATTCCCAAATTATCTGGGAAGTGTCAGTTCCCGTGTGGAAGGGCCTGGTTAGGGTGTGCATGCCCTCTGCTGGCATTCCTGACCGGACATTATTGGGAATTTCAGCCTGTCATTTGGTGTTTATCGTGCCATTCCTGCTGCTTTCCCATCCCCTGGGAAGCTTGGGGTTTGTGCTGTCCCTTGAGCTGATCCAAGTGATCCCAAATGTTGGTTTTTATAGGAAAAAAATAGGACAAATACCAATCCCATGTTTTTGAAAATTGAATTTTACGGATTGAAAAATCTTGTAACTAAATAGAATTTGTGTGGGAATGAAAAAACTGGGGATTTAATCTCCACATGAGGATTATTCCCATTTTTACAGGAATGTCTCTTTCCCTCCCTGGTGTGTGGATGATGCTGTGGGTGCTGAGATCCCGGGGATCACGGAGTCCTGGAATGGTTGGGGCAGGAAGGAACCCTGTCATTCCAAGCTCCTGCTGTGGGCATGGAATCTTCCCCTGGAAAAGCTCCCCGGGCCTTCAGTCCCATCCTAAATCCCCCAAAATCTTTCCATCAGACTGCGAAGAAACGGTCGTTTTGTTCCAGCAAATCCCTAATTTAATTAGGGAAGTTCATTATTCCGCTCTCAATTAGTGCCTAGATTTGATATCCAGTTTATTAATCCCTGAAATCCCTGGAATATTATCGATTGGTTGCCAAACTGTGGGACTGAAGGACCGTTTAATATAAATCTGGAAGAATCTGCTCCTCAGAATTCCCTGTTTATATCATTATTCCTACAATCCCAAGTCCAGTTTTGCCACTTATTTAGTTTGAAAAGGACATGGAGAAATCCCAGATTTCCCCAGGATTGGATCAGTTAAAGAAATCCAGGGATAAATTTTCCTTGGTCTTTTGGTTTGGATTCCCTATTGCAGGAATTTTGGATTCCCTATTTCAGGAATTGCAGGCAGTGCTAAAAAATCCTAGTCTGGAATTTTCCTGGAGTGAGGAACAAGCACAGGAGGGGTTGTGGAGGTCAGGCCCATCCCTGTCCTTGAATTCCATGGGCCAGGCAAAGCTGATTGGGATCATATTCACGGATAGACAGGGATCCATGGATGTTGTGTGTGTGAGGAAGGAATTTTGGGATGTTTGGGAATTAACTTTCCCTGTTTAACCTGTGAGTCGGCGCCGAAGCCCCACTTCCACCTTGAAATTCCCTGCATTCAATTCATGCTCCGTACCTTTATTTTCCTGTGGGTTTTCAGGATTTGCTTTCCCTGGAATTTTGATGGTGCTGCGTAAACAACCCCCTCCCTTTGTCCCCCTTTTTCCCCCTTTTCCCCTATTTTTTACCCTTTTTCCCCCCCTATTTTTTCTTTTAGTCTTTTTTCTTTTCCCCTCTTTTTCTCTTTTAAAGAACAGAATATTCCAAAGTCGTGGAAAAATAGGAAAACTCTGTGCTGGCTCCTCTGCTGAGAACGTGGGTGGGATATTTGGAATTCCATTTCTGATTCCATTTGTAATGTCATTTTTAATAGGCAGCCCTTGGGAAGGTGTCCATGGAGAGGGCAGGACATATAGAAATTATTTTATGTATATTAAATTACATTTATACAAAATTATATTCTTATATAAAATTATATTCACATATAAAATTCTATTTATATAAATTGATTTATATATATATATATATGTATATATATATATATTCTATTTCTGTATCTCTGCTTCTCCATGGGTGAGCTGCTCACAGGTACCGGATGAATGGCCTAAAATTCCCATTTATTTCAAGGAGGTTTTCCTTGGGTCATTCCTAATTCCCTGCAATTTTGGGTTGATTTTTCTGCTGCAATGAGGCAGGATCTTAATCTCTCAGGAAAACAATTCCCTATTTTTTTGCTGGATAACCCAGCAGCGAGCGGAGCCCATCCTGGTGGCAGGAAATCTGGGATTCAGAGATGTTCACTCTGCATCTCCTGCTGCCCAACTTCAGAAAATCTGGGATGCAAAGCCAGGGATTGAGGTGGGATTCAGCTGTTTGATGCTTCCCCTGAATTCCCTGTGCTCCGGCCGGCAGCCCCTGTGTGTCCATTCCCAGGGATCTGGGAAGTTCATCCCGTGCTCCCTTTGCTCAGGAGCTCATCCCAAATATTCCCCAGCTTGTTCCTAGGCTGGTTTTTGGACTTTCCCTTTAATTTGGCATTAAATTTATCTTTAATTTGTGTTTAATTTGCCAGTGACGGGAATCGGTCGGGCTCTGTTCCCGGCTGAGGGAATGATCCTTAACTATCCAAAAAACAGGGATAAAATAACAAATGCATTTAAGCAAAATCTATTTGGAGCCATGAAAATTCCAATGCCTGATAATAGGCCTGTTTTTGTTGGCCCCAGCCAGGTTTTCCTGCCTGACCAAGCCCCAGATCCCAAATTAAAATATTCCGGTGGAATATTTCCCTTAAAAATTATTTTCAATATGAAATCAGGGGAAATATTGAATTAATAAATTTGAGACAATTGATTTCCCTTCCTTTTCTCTGCATATGGAAGAGTGGCCTCATCCCTCTCATCCCTCTTCCCAGAAAACAGCCAAGGTGCCCTTTCTCCAGGACAGGGATTGGGATGACTTGCATTTATCCTTTGAAAGTTGCTTCGATTTCCTCCTGGATTGAATCGTGGTTCAAGTGGCTCTTTGTGGATTTATGGAATGATTTGAACCGGGCTGCTTTTCTAAGCAAAGCACACAGGGAATATTTTGGGAGAAAGGGGTTCCGGGAAGAGAAAGCGGCTTTTTTCCCGGAGGTATTTTGGGAGCGGGGAGTCGCAATTCCGCGTGTGCCAGGCCAGCGGGAGCGGCTCCGAGTTCTCCCTTTGTCTGTGCCGTGATTGGCATTGTGGCCATTCACTGAACATCCCCACGTTCCCCCCACGCTCCGGCGCTTCCCTGCCTTCCCCAAACCCACCCAAACTTCCTCCCCGTGCCGGACAGCTTCCAGGCACAGCTTTGTTCCCCGAGCCCCGGAGCCTCCGGAGCGCCGAGCCGGGAATTCGCAGCGCGTTGGCACAGCTAAAAATCCACCCCATCCCTTCTCCCTCTCCCACCCTCGTGATTTTCCCCCCCGTGGCGTGGAGGGAGGGGGGGTGTTTTTTTTCCCCGAATCCGGCCAGCGGGGCCTTTTCTCCGGGAAAACGCGGCTGCGGCCGCTCGGCCGGGAAAAGCGGGAGCGCGGAATGCTCCGCTCCTGCCTCTTTTGAGGAGTTGTAGCCATGGGGCTTTGGCACTGCCACCCTTGTCTCCGTGCCAAAAAATATCCGCAGCGCCTGCCGCATTCTAGTACTGGAGGCTTGGCTCGAAAATTCCGCAGTGGATGCGTCGGGAAAGCCGCGGCGCCCAACGCGCTCCCTCTGCTTTCCCCCCGAACCCTCCCGGAGCCGCCGGGGCACCTGCGCCTTCCGCCTCCCAACCCTCGGGAAGCGCCGAATTCCCGGGAAACGGGGGCAAACCGAGGAGCGGCTTTTCTCGCCCCAGCCGTTGTTGTTTAAAGAGCCGGGTGTTGTCACGGGGCTCGTTGGGATGTGCCGGGGAAGCGACGGGAGCGGAGGTAATTGGGAATGGATAATTTATAGGGAAGACGTTCCCCCTCGACCCAGCGGGAATGGTTTGATGGTTACGGGTGAGGGGAAAATCCTCAAACTCTCCACAAACTCTCTGCAAAATCTCCACACAGGATCCACACAGGATCCACATGGAACCCACACAGCATCCACACAGAACCCACACAGACTCTCCAGCCGGGGATTTTTAATGATTCCCAGAGTCCTCCCTGGATTTGGGGGTGCAGGAGGTGGCTTTTGGGTTGCTCCCGGCGGCCACCTCAAAACTCTCTCCGGAGCTCCGGAGTGCCGGGTTCGGTGGGAAAAGCGGCCGCTGGAGATGAAATCTTTCCCAAGGAGCACAATCCTTAAAAAAAAAAAACCCAGCCAAGTCAATCTCCCGCTGGCTGCGGAGCCGCTTTGGTACCTCGGAGCCTTCGACAGAGCCCTGGCCGGGTGCCCATTGATGTCATGGAAACACTCAAATTACCGGGAATGATTCACGTCTCCGGCGGTCCCTGTTCCTCCCCCACGCGAGCGGCAGCGCGGCCCAGCCCTGACAACTTGTAATTTGCGGGGGGTTTATTTTGGTGCCGGGGTAAATATTTCTGCCCAAACGCAAATTAAGCCGCGCCTGAGACGATGGCACAGGGGCTGCTCAGGTGCTCCCGCTCTCTCCCCTCAGCCCGGGCTTCCTTTCGGGAATTTTGGGCCCCCCGATCCCCGCCGCTCGTTGTTCCCGAAGGCTTCCCGGCCCTCTCGGGGCACACGGATTGGATTGTCGCGTCTCGGCGTTGAACTCGTGGGTTCCCCGTTCGGGTTTCGTTGTGGTTTCAATCCTGACTTATCTCCGGTATTCCCAAGTGGAGGGTTATCCGTGATCTTGGAATACCCAGCTCTGAGGGCTTCCCAAAGTTAGGCCTGATCCCCCATCGGTCACAACAATACCTGGGAGGTACTGGGATATTTTATACAGAAAACAACAAAATCAAGGAGGAAACAAAAGGCTCCAGAGGCTTTAATTGGGATGGGGAGAAGGAATTTTGATTCCAAGGCACTTGGAATAACCAAAGTGTGTCCACAAAGGGCCCTCAGAGCTGGTGGGTGGATATTAAAGGCTCCTGGAGCCGAGATGTGATCATGGATTTCAGGAATGATTTCAGTGAGCTCCAGCAGCCTTTGTCTGACAACCTACCTCACCTTGGCTTCTTTATGGAATGTGGCTGGGATTGGGAATAGGGAGCCTGACAGCAAACCCAACTCCTGGGAGCGGAGTATCCCCGGGATCACCGGGAATCACAGGGAGCATCCGCTCCCTCATCCCGGGCGCTGCACACGGGGCTTTGCTGCCTCTGAATGCCGGGAATTTTGGGGGGGATTTTTCCTGCCTCCTGGATGTTTTGTCAGCGGTGCCTCCCCCCCTTCCCCTGCCGGGCTTCTCCTCTCCCGAAGGGTGGTCTTTCCCTGGCAATATGTTTGGGATCAGCCCTCTTGCCTGCTCTTTGTCTGGGAGCACGTGGGGAGCTGCTGCTCAGCCACCACTTGGCGCTCGGCACAAACCTCCTCTTCCCTCCCTCGCTTCCCCCTTCAATCCCAAAAAATCCCCCTTGCTGCCCTCTGGAAAAGCGGCACGGCCGATGCTGCGAGTCGGGCTCCGGGATGGGAGCGTTCAAAGCTTCCTGGGAAAAAAGAGAAGGAAGAGAAAAGGGGGCTTGGGGTGGGCACAGAGATCCCCGCTCGGCTCCCGGCCCTTCTGGCAAATTCCCGATGCCCAATCCGTGCCTCCTTCCCAGGTGGATCATGAGGGAATTTTCTCCTGGGCAAGAGCAGGGAAGCCCATCCCCAGCAGCTCCTGGAAGCTGGGAGAGCCAGGAGCTGGGAATGTCGGGTGCCTAGGCAGGAGATCAGCTCCCACCTTCACCCAGCCTGTGGAATCCCATCAAATCCCAGCTCCTGGAGCAGCACAGCCAGGATCAGGAAGCTTAATTCCCATCACTGTCACCAGGGAGTTTAATTCCCATCCCATCCATCCCAGCAGGAAAACTGTGACTCCCTTTCTGAGCATTCCAGTGGCAGCAGTGCCTGACTTATCTATGGAATATATATATATAAATACATATGGAATTGGTGTTGGGAAAACGGGATGAGCATCCTCTAAAGCCCCTGGAGAAGCTTTGTGTGTGTTTCTGTGTTATCCATGTATTTACCTGGATTTTCCCTCTCTTCCCAGGTAAAACAGAACGAGGTTCCTACTCATCATACGGACGAGATTCCAACTTACAGGGCTGCCACCAGGTGAGTGCGAATCCGCTCAGAAATTCCCACTGGAAAGCTCCTTCCCGAGGAATTCCTGGGTGTGTTGGGCTGTTATATGACCATTCCCACCACATTCCTGAGTGCCAGGCTGGCACTGGCAGAGGTGGGAAGGGAAGGCATGGAAGGGGCTGCCCAGGGAATGATGGAGTCCCCGTCCCTGGAATTGTTCCCCAAACATGTGGATGTGGATTACAGGTGACTGTGGATGGTTGGACTTGATCTGGGAGGGGTTTTCCAAGAGAAATAATTCTGTGATTCCAGTGGTGCTGGGCCTTGCTTAGGTGGGATCACAAATCCTCAGTTCCCTGGGGAAAAAGCTGGAAGGATGGAAGGGGGAAAGGGAAACCAACTTCTAGGCCTTGTCTTCTTTCCAGCCAAAATCATGGAATGGTTTGGGACCTTAATTGGAAGGGACCTTAAAGCTCCTCCAGTTCCATGGGCATGGAAGGTGTCCCTGCCCAGTGGAATGAGATCATCCTTAAAATCCCTTCCATTCCATGATTTCTTTGTCCTTATGGTAAATTGTGCGACGTCATTACTGGGATTGTGGGATGGGGCAGCCACAGCTTCCCTGGGAATTCCATCCCAACCCCTCACCACCCTCCCAGCCAGGAATTCCTGCTCAATATCCCATTTAAATCACTGGGAAGCCGTTCCCTGTGTCCTGTCCCTCCATCCCTCGTCCCGAGTCCCTCCCCAGCTCTTTTGGAGCCCCTTTAGGCCCTGGAATTTGCTCCAGGGTCTCCCTGGATCCTTCCCTTCTCCAAGTGAGCACCCCCAGCTCTCCCAGCCTGGCTCCAGAGGGGCTCCAGCCCTGGGAGCATTTCCATGCCCAGCTTGGATGGGGTTGGGAGCACCCATGGAAGGTGTCCCTGCCCACGGCACGGGTGGCACTGGGGGAGCTTTCCCACCCTTCCCACCCCAAACCATTCCAGGACTCTGCACAGCCCCTGGGTGGGATGTGGCCCCTCAGCTGCAGGAGCAGAGCTCAGGAATCCCAAACAGGGATCTCAGACACTCCCAGAAATCCAGAGCTTGGTTCCTTCCTGAAGTTCCTGGTGGAATTTCATCCTCTGTCTGCAGCTTCCCAGCCCTGCCTCGGTGGCTTGGAACTCTCAGCTTCCTTGGAAAAATTATCCCTTATTTGTAATACCTATCAGGAAGGAATTCCAGGCTGTGAGGGTAGGGAGGGGCTGGGATGGAATTCCCAGAGAAGCTGTGGCTGCCTCTGGACCGCTGGGCATGTCCCAGGCCAGGTGGGATCACCTGGGCTGTGGAAGGTGTCCCTGCCCTGCTCCCACATTTCAAACCCTTGGGAAGTGCTGCTTTTCCCCGGCTCCTCCCCCTTCCCTGGTTAATATGTATTCCCAGTTGGAATCAATCACTCTGGGGGAGATGGTTCCGTGCTGACCAGTCTTGGACAAGCTTTGCAAAATGATTGATTCCCAGCCCAGCTTTGGAAAACTTGCGAGCAGCTCCATGTGGAGCCGGAGCCAGTCCCGCTCTGCGCTCCTGGCAGCGCCGGGGGCTGCCGGAGCAGCCCTTCCCTCCAGGCCCGGATCCGGGAGGCACATATGGAAGTTTCTACTCCTTGTCACGTTTGCTGGGCATGTGGTACCTCCCTGCTCTCCTGGCGCTGGGACTGATGGGATGGAGCGCGTGCGGAGCGGCACGGACGGCTCCGGAATTACAAACAGCTTTAATCGGCCTTTTCCCGGGAAAAGGACGGTGCTGGGAACTGGGCTGGGGTCTCTGCGTCATTCCTGTCTCTGCGCTCCGGGAAGCTCGTTGTGGATCATGGCAGAGATGATCCAGGAGCTGGAGCCACTCCCCTGTGGAGCCAGGCTGGGAGAGCTGGGAATGTTCACCTGGAGAAGGGAAGGGTCCAGGGAGACCTCGGAGCAAATTCCAGGGCCTGAAGGGGCTCCAGGAGAGCTGGGGAGGGACTTGGGACAAGGGATAGAGGGACAGGACACAGGGAATGGCTTAGATTGGATGTTGGGAAGGAATTCCTGGCTGTGAGAGTGGTGAGGAGCTGGGATGGAATTCCCAGAGAAGCTGTGGCTGTCTGTGGATCCCTGGAAGTGTCCGAGGCCAGGCTGGAATAACCTGGGCTATGGAAGGTGTCCCTGCCCATGGCAGGGGGTGGCACTGAAAGATCCTTAAGGTCCTTTCCCACCCAAACCATTCCACAGGGAGGGCTCCTCCCTGTCCCAGGGAGCTGGAAGGGCTGTGGATGTGATTCCATAAAATGCCAAAATCCTGGTTTGGGTCCCATTCAGAGATGGGGAATCCACAACCCCATTGGGTGACCATTCCCAAATCCACGATGCTGGATCATGTCAGGGTGTGGAAGCAGCTTCTCCTCTGAGGATCTGGACTTTTTTTCCCTACCAATTCCTGCTTCCCCTGGGAAAAAGGGGGACTCTGTTTATATTCCCAGCTGGTGAACAGGAAGAGGTTAAAAATCCTTGGAGGCTCTCGAAGCTTTTTGGCCCCGTCGTTCCTTTGGTGTCTCAGATGTTTTCCAGCGACTTTGGTTCCAAACGTTATCCCTGTAATTTCCATAAAACACCGGGAGCTCTCCGAGCCTTCCCTGTGTTCTCCCATTCAAAGGGAAAATATGGATTCTCTCATTAAACTTGGGAATTCAGCCACGAAACCCCTTGTTAAGGGGGAGCCAGGGCGGGATGTTCCCCCCGAGCCAACCTGAGCCAGCATTCCTCTTGCAGGGCCTTTGTATCCAATGTTTCCATGGGAAAACGGGATGACAAGGGCCTTGTAAGGTGAGCAGGGCCAGGCTTTAAGGATTTGTTGGAATAATTTGCCAAAGAGGAACATTTTGAAGCCAATCCTGGTAGAACATCCCCCCTGGATCATCTTGAAAGGGAAACAAGGCGGAATCCGACATGGTGACGAGGTTTTAGTGGGTTTTTTTCTGGGAAAAATATTCCCAAAATATTCCTCTCTGCATCTCATTGTTCCTCAGCGTCCCATCCATCCCCCCCCAGAAGTGGTGACACCTCCCAGAGGGTTTAGGCTTGGAAAAAATGGGATGAGGGCACTTGCAGGTGTTTGGAATTTCAGCCTGGCACGGAAATGGTACATGGAAAACAGGGATACCAGGATATGTCTCTTAGTTTATAATTTATAGGAATATCCTGATAAAAACTGGGGCTCCCTGGGAATTATCCTTCCCCTCATGGTGCCTTTTTCCCCCATCCATTAATATCCAGGATTGTCCATATTTCTATAACTTCCTCCATGTATTTCTCGGCATTTTGGGGTGGAAAAGGGATTTTTTGCTGAATCCGGAGGCTGATGGAGCTCAACCTGTTTGCTCCAAAACACTGGAGCCACTTTGCTTGGGAATTGGTGAGGGAATAGCTTGGGAAAGTCACGCAGGTCGGGAGCAGGGGGAGAGGAGCAGGAATTTGGCAGGAAAACGTTGGAGCGGCTCCAGAGATCCAGGTGCACTTGGGCACCTGCATGGGGGGGACTCCTCCCAGCTGGGAGGTCATGGAACACATTCCATGCTCCCCTTTTTCCTGGGAAAAGCCCTCATTAAACAGGGTGGGAACGGCGGGATCGCCGCATCCCGGCTGACATTCCCGGTGCCGGAGCGGAGGGAACAAAGCAGGGAAGTGGCGCTGGCAGGGAGAGCAGAGGGATCTGAACGGGAAGAATGGAGGGAAGGAGCTTTGATCTTTAATAATGTCAGGAATTTTAATTGGAGGGACGGAGCAGCAAGAAAAGAGCGGGATGAGCCGGTTTCCTGGGATAAAGGGCAGGAATTCCTAGGAAATAAGAAATAATTGTAGGATAAATCACTGGGAAGTTCAGTGGCAGAAGGAATTGCTTTAAATGGGTTCATTTGGGCTCAATCTCCTGAGAAATCGGTAGAAAAGCGGGAAAGGCGTCGGTGTTCCCGGAGGATCCAGGTGTGGGAAGGGGAACAGGGATTGCTGGGAGCCTCCCGCTCTCTCCAGAGGCACTTCCAGCCTCACGGGGCCACCTCTCCATCGGAAGGTGGATATTCCTGCTCCCACATTCCCGCTCCACCGGGCTGAGTTACCTGCAGGTGCGGAGCATCCCGGGATTCCCAACCTGCATCCCTGCTCCTCCTCCTGCCCCTGCCCAGCTGGGAGAAACCAGGGATGGGGTCCGGTGCTTTTCCCCGATCCCGCCCGGATGAGGCTCCTCCGAGGCTTTGGGAGAAGGGCCCAGATGTCCCTGGAGCCACATCCCAGAGCTCGGAGGGGCCCGGGAAGCAGCTGGAATGCCGGGATGCTCTGACCCCAGCCCTTGGCAGCCATTCAGGGAAGGAGCTTCAGCTGTTCCCAACTCATCCCGTTTTCCCCCTGCCTGTGACATTCCCGGCTCGGCGCGAACAGAAAATACACCGGGAATTCAAAACGCAGGGATTTTTCCCTGAGCTGTGATTTTGGATTCCAGGTTCCCTTCGATGCTAATTAATTTCATTAGGAAAATTCCACATTGGAATCCCACCTGTTTCCACAACAAAGGAAAAATATTCCAGCTTTTTCCTAAGGATGATTTCCTCGTTTTTTCCCTGACCTCTTCAACCCGAGACAAATATTCCAGTGAAATCCACATAATTTTCCTTTAAAAAGCAGCCCCTGAGCTTTGCAGCAGAAGCGGCAGTTGGGTTTTTCCAGGAGGGATAATTTCCTTTCCATCTGGATGGATTTGGTGGATTCTCTCCCTCTCCAGCTTTAACTCTTTGTCTCGTTATTCCCGTTTTGGAGGCAGCAGGAAAAAAAAAATAACAAACCCAGGAAACACCATAAAAAAAAACAAGGCAAAAGATTGGAATTAATAAGAAATCCAGGGCTGGGGCTCCGTGGGGAAAATCCTGGGAATTTAGGATTTTGCTCTGTTGTTGATTTTGATAATTTTGGGCATTGTTTTTGGCTCCAATTCCGTTCTCTTTTGATATCTCTGGACATGAAACCCTTTGAAACCTCCTCCTTTCTCCCAACACACTCCCGAGTTTCCAGAGCTGGGATTGGGAGCGGGGAGGCCCCACAAAGCACGGGGGTGCTTTGGAAAGGTTTGACTTTTAGGAGCAGAGCTTGCTGGTCCTTTTGGGATAAATATGGATATATTTTCATCCCAGTTTTCCTCCCTGTGCCAGCTGGGAACTCTGAGGCACCGAGAGTTGAATTCCCAGCAATTCCCAGTTCGGGAAGAACCGGCCAACTGGTGCCTCCCGAAATGACCCCCTTAAACTTGTCCTGTAAAAAACCCCCCTTGGGAATTCTTGTCCCATGAAACCTGTGCAGCTTTTTCCTGAGGAAAAAGTTGGGATGAGGAAGGCTGAGCTCCGTAGTGGACGTGGCTTTTCCTGCTCCTTTCCTCCCCTGGCCTTGGAAAACTCTCTTGGAGAGCAGCTGGATTTAGGGATTCATCCCAAACCTCCCGGCCTTCCCCCCCCAGGGATAAACCAGGTCCGGCTTTCCGGAGGCGCAGGGAGAATTCCCGAGCCCAGCGTTCCCTGACCATTCCCGAAATTCCCTTCATTTGCAGGGAATATTCACCGCAAATCAATGTTCACCCGGAAAAGCTTTGGGGCATCCCTTAAAATCCCATTTTTTTTGGGCCAGGAATATTCACAAGAAATCCGTATTTCTTGTGAAATGGCCCAAGGCATTCCTGAAATTCCCTTTTTTTCTGATATCCACAAGGAATCGATATTTATTGTGAAATGATCCAAAGCCTTCCCTAAATTCCTTTTATTTCCAGGGAACATTCACAATAGATTGAATATTTATTTGGAAACACTGCAAAACATTCCCTAAATTCCTTTTATTTCAGATATTGACAATAAATTAATATTTATTGTGAAATGTCCCAAAACATTCCCTAAATTCCCTTCTTTTCAGATATTCACAATAAACTAATATTTATTGTGAAAAGCTCAAAAAAATTCCTTAAAATTCCTTTATTTCCAGAGAATTTTCACCATAAACTGATATTCATTTGGAAACACTCCAAAACATTCCCTGATTTGCTTTTATTTTCAGATATTCACAGTAAATTAATGTTCACTGTGAAATGATCCAAAATATTCCCTAAATTCCCATATTTTCAGATATTCGCAGTAAATTAATGCCTATTGTGAAATGACCCAAAATATTCCCTAAATTCCCATATTTTCTGATATTCACAATAAATATTGATTTATTGTGAAATGGGCCAAACCGTTCCCCAAAATCCCATTTATTTGCTGAGAATCCTCGCGATGGACCCACGTTCTTTCGGAAACACTCCGAGGCATTCCCAAAAATCCTGTTCTTTTCAAAGAATGTTCCCAATTTTCCTTTTCCCCTGGAGTTCTGGCACCTCTGTCTCTATTATTCCCTATTACTCTGCATTATGCGAGAGATTCCCAAGGTTTTTCCGCTGCTGCAGGTGTTGTTTATCAGTGGAGCAGGTGGAGATTATCCATGAAATTAGAGAGAGGAGCGAAAACGGGGGGACTGGAGATTTTGGGAGCTCTCCAGGAGGCAGGTGTGGAAGTGATTTTCCCAATCCCTCGGCTCCTGTTTGTGCACGGGATGAGAGGAGATGGAATGAGAGGAGATGGATGAGAGGAGATGGGATGAGAGGAGATGGAATTAGAGGGCATGGGATGGGGACATGGGATGAGAGGGCACAGGATGAGGATGCAGGATGAGGATGTGGAATGAGAGGAGATGGGTTGGGGACATGGGATGAGAGGACATGGGATGGGGACATGGGATGAGAGGAGATGGGATGAGAGGACAGGGGATGGGAGAACACGGGATGCGGACATGGTGTGAGAGGAAAGGGCCTCAGGCCGTGCCCGGGGATGCCCAGCTCGGGCAGCAGCAGCAGGGATTTTTCCAGGGAAAGGGAAGGGCTGCCCGGCCGCCAGGGACCCTCGGGGGTGTTTGCCGGCCCCGCTCCCGCCTCCCGCCGGGAAGGGAAGGGAAGGAAAGGGACGGGGCTTGGCCGGCCCTCGGGGGGCAGCGGGGCAGCCCCGAGCGCGGCTCCCGGCGCCAACAGGGAGCCAACAGGGAGCCAACAAGGAGCCAACAAGGAGCCCTTTGTTCCCGGCGCCGGCCGCTCGTGGGATCGGGCGGCTCCCGGCGGGAGCGGAGCGGGGGCACCCTCGGCTTTGGGCTCCTCGGGGCCAATTTGCATGTCAATGGAGCTCCGGCTGCTCCCAGCGGCGCGCCCGCCGGAATGCCGATGAGGGCAGAGCACCGCCGGGAATTCGGGAAGTGCGGCAAGAGCCGCCGAACGGCTTGGGGGGCGTCGGAGGGGGCGGCTTTTGGCGGGGACGGGGCGCTGCGCCCGGGCTTGGGATGTGCCCGGGCTGGGATGTGATGGGCAGCTTATCCCGGGCTGGGATGCGCCCGGCCTGTTTATCCCGGGCTTGGATGTGCCCAGGGTTGGATGTGCCCGGGCTGGGATGTGCCCGGCCTGTTTATCCCGGGCTTGGATGTGCCCGGGCTGGGATGTGCCCGGCCTGTTTATCCCGGGCTTGGATGCAACCGGGAAGTTCCCCATGGGGCTTGGATGCACTCGAGCACTTTCCCCCGAGCTTGGATGTGCCCGGGCAGTTTATCCCGGGCTTGGATGCACCCGGGAAGTTCCCCATGGGGCTTGGATGTGCCCGGGCAGTTTCCCCTGGGCTTTCAAGTTTTCCCGGAATCCGGAGCGAAGCGAACGCTCAGAATCCTCACCCAAATCCATCTTGAGCTCCCTGGTTTCATGGGGTTTATCCCGTTGTTTCCCGGGAATAAAGTGGATGGAGTGAGGTCCTCGC
>JAWWLV010000196.1:0-28412 GCA_035041135.1 Platyrinchus mystaceus | reverse complement strand
CTGTAATGCCCAGTTAGAGCTCACAAGCCTGGCCAAGCCCTGGCAGGCCAGTGAGGACAGTGACCTTTAAATCACAGCGGGACAGAAGAGGGTGGCAGTGTCATCGTTCCCCAGGCCAGGGGTGGGAAGAGAACCTTGCTGAAAACCCTTGAAACACAGGATTGAAAAAACATCCCCACAGGACATAACTGTTTCTCCCCTGGGTCCTTAATCATCTCACCTTCTCTATTTTAAGCAGATTTCCACGTGGTGAAGTTTGGTTTTAACACTTATTTATCTCCTCTTAGCCAGAGGGAAATCCAAACGGAAAGAAGGGTGATCTTCCCATGAAACCTTCCGTCCCAGAGCTGCAGAAAACCTGCTGTTTTCTCAGCTAAGCAGAGGACTGGGGATTTGCAGGATGTTATTAATACACTCCAACCCCACTGTGACACATCCATATGCTCCATGCTCTCCTGGATATCCAGCAGCCCCATTACACCCCTGTCTCAGCCCGAGTGTACAAATGCACTTGACTGAAATGAAGGGAAGACGTTGCATGTCCATGTGAGCCAACGTGATAAATTAGATTTGACAGGTTTTAGCAAAACCCTTCTTAAACCATTGTTCAAATAACCCATCCCCTGTTACATAATGAAAGTGCTCTTGTGAGGAAGGATTGGAAATTGTTCCCCTTTCCAGGCTGTCTTGGGGATGTCTCGAACAGAACCCTCTAATAAATGTACATTTCATTTCATGTCCAACACACCTATTTCTCTATTTCTGGGTAATTTTTGCTTTTCAAAGATCACCTCAATGTCATTTCCTGCTGTGGTTCTGGTAGGACAACTGTACCCCAGGTAACTCTGGCTCACACAACCCGAGCTCATATTGCCTGTGACCTTTCCTGTCTCTCCAGTCTGATTTATTTTGGGACACTTGCAGCTCCTGTCAGGACTTGCAGCCATCAGAGGGTGAAGGAGCAGAATAAATGCTGATTACAGAGGACAAAGGATCTGTGCTGCTCAAGAGAGCAAATATCAGTTTCATCATGGGAATGAACCTGAAGAATCTCAAGGAGCTCCAGCAAAGCCAGGGCACCTTTTCCCCCCTGCACACGGGGTGGGCACCGCAATCCGCTCTCGAGGCTTTGCACTGCGTCCTTCTGCAACATTTTAAAAGCACTATTAGTCCCTTTGATACTAAAAAAGGGAAACAAATCAAGGGGCTGGGATAAGTTACACACAGCCTTTCCTGTTAGAGATGAAGAAACAGCGATGACTAAAGAGCCCAAGCTCTGAAATCAGGGAAACAAGTGCAATTTAGTGTCCGGGAGAGGAGAAGGATTTGCCTCGTGACTCCAGCTAATGTGAAAATCACCATCTCCAAGACATGATTCAGCACTCAGCTCTCAGATTAATCTGACTCAGCTGCCTGGAAGCAGGAACACTTGAAATTTTATGCCAGTATTATGCCAAGTGTCACTAGAGGAGACTATTGTCCAACAGCTGCAGACAGAAAGATTAAGCACCAACATTATGTTTTCCATTTGCAGTAAGATCTCCCAGTCCCATTCCTGTAACACCTCTATTAGTGTGGGACTGAAAGGCAAAGCTTGGGAGGATCTGGGTCTGACTGTTGAGCTTTAGGCGACTCTTTTCATTTCTCTCTGCTAATGTGTGTTCCTTTCTGGAAAAACTCATTTTTTTGGCCTCTTTAACTCGTGTATTAATCTCCATTGAACGATACGAAATGAATTTCAATCTCCACGTTAAAAAAAAAAAAAAGGGGGGGGAGGATGGTTTTTTGATTCACACCCTTCTTGATTTTCATCTATCAACCTTTTCTGCTTAAGTGCTTAATCAAAAAAAAAATCCCAGATGGCTCCTAAGATTTATCATGGCATCACTGAGATGGAAAATGCTGTAGCTCAGCTCCCATATAGAGTTGCTCATGAGACCAACTTCACTAATCAAATATATATATATTTATATTTTTATAGAGTTTTTATATTTTATATATTATTTATAATCATATATATTTATATACAAGCAAAGGAAAAAAGCACACTAAACCAGAAAACCCCCAAACACCTCTGGGTTCCATATTATGCTATATGATATTTATTCTATATGATATTTATGCTATATTATATTTCTGTTATGTTATATTTATGCTGTATTATGTTTCTGTTATGTTATATTTCTGCTATATTATATTTATGCTATATTATATTTATGCTATGTTATATTTTCCCTGTATTACATTTATGCTATGTAATATTTTTCCTGTATTATATTTATCCTATATTAGTGAGGTATAAATATCTATAATAGAAATATATTTATCCTATATTATAGGTAGCATTAGGATGCTGCCATGGATTTTGTAGTGACATGGGTTTGTTCAGTATCATCCAATTCTGGTCCCAGTGATATATGGGCAGATATATTGCAGATATTATGATATTTATGGTTCCTTCCAACCCAAACCATTCCATGATTTTATGATTCTATCCATGATACTGGTCCTGCAGAACCTGTTGATGAGGCAGGAGAACGAGTCTCTATCCCTGCAGGACAGGGGTTTGGAAAAATCCCTCAGTTAATGTTTTCCTTGAATTTTACTACCTTGAATTCTTTACTACTTTCAGTTTTTTAAAAAAGAAAACCATATAAAACTGACTAGAAAACATTAAAAGAATCAGAATGAAAAAAAAATAATACTCCAAATGGTGGATAATAAGTAATTGCTGCTCATTTACCACAGGATTGTTCACCTGGCAGGATGTTTTGTGCAGGGGTTATAAGTGGAAGAGATCCATTGCCAAACACAAACACCCCCTTGGGAACTACTGATTTTCATATCAGGACTGGCTGGAGGTTCCAAAGACCATCCCAGACACACAGATGGAAAGACACACAAATGCTCCTCCTGGGGGCAACACTTACTGCCAAAAAGGATAATCTAGAAGCAGAAATTCTGCCTGAATTCTGCCTTCTGAGTGTTATAAATATATATAAAATATATATATTTATAAATATGTTATAAATAGAGGAAAAGAGGCAGCAAGGTGCCTTAAATACATTGTGCAAGTAAGAATTCATGATATGTGGTGTCTCCACGCCACAAAAAAACTGCAGATTAATGTTAACACTCAATACATGTAAATACAGAAGAAAAAAAATATTTAACTGTCTGCATTTATCATTTTCTAGAGCTAATCTGCAACTAATCCTTCCCTGATTGGGACTTCACCCCTTGGTGAAGTCTCTCCTCTTGTGCCCACCTGTCCTTCCAGCAACAGCCAAAATGTTGGGAGCTTCCAGATTCCTCAACCCACAGTGAGAGAACAGGGGAAAGTTAAATTAAGTCATCTTTGCCCGCAAGTCGTGAACCCTGAGCAGGAAAACCGAAGCCCAAACCCCAGTGTGGGGAAGGAGTGGCACAAACTGCTCTGCCCCTGCTTCTCCCAGGCTTCTTTTCCCTCCCCAAAGCTGCAAAAGCTGCTCTATTGCTGGAACTTATCATGGCCATATTATGATAAACATGGAAAGCAATATCTGACTCAGCAACCTGAATCCATTCTATTCAGTTAATCTGAATAAAATATTGCAGGTTCAGGCACAGAAAGGTAATAATTCACAAAGGTTTAATGCATTCCTTACCAAGCTATAAAGATGCCTTTTTTTTTTTTCTAAATAAATAACAATTCCCAAGGACTGACCTCTCAGTCATTTTTTGCCCAGCTAACTCTGAAATAACTTTTTGACATCTACTGAAAATGAGAGTTATTAAACATGGTAAGAGAGGAGCTCATTCCAGCTCTGTCTCCAACAGCTTTCCCCAGCCTGGCTCTGCCAGCAAGTAAAAACCCAAATAATTGGGAGAATATGAGAATAGGGCCCAAAGAAATGGATTTTTTCTGCCACACATTTGAGATTTCAGCTAATTGCTCTTCCAGGAGCTCCTGAGCCACAGGAAGCCCCTCACCTGCTCCTGGAATAACCAGTTTGGGTCTGGTTTTGAAGGGGCTGATGCTGCTGCAGCTCCCCCTGAGCTCTGAGCCTGGACAGCCCCAAGGTTTTAGGTATCTCAGAGCCCCAGGAATGGAAATCCCCCAAACTCCAGGGATCCTTTGGCTGTTAGTTTTCCATCAGATCCATCACTTCTGCCCCTCTCCTTCATTTGCCACTGGCATTCAAGATCTCTTTACTATTAATGCCACATATTCTTTACCATCACACAAGGCGAGTGATCCTTCCATTTTAATACTACAAACACTTCTCATCTTTGTTTTTTATGATTTCCCCCCCCTTCTACATATTTCCTGTCCTGATTCCTCCCATCCTACCATACAGAAGTTAATCTACCTTAAAAGTGCACAGCATTGTCAAAAAAGAGAAATCCTGCCTCTCACTGTCACATTAAAGAGCTCCTTGTTTCTCAGATTTATCAGAGGTATTATAATCCTCTTTGTTTTAATTAGTACTAATTAAATAATTTATGCAATTCCATGACAATAATAGCTCTTCTAGATTTTTTTTCCCCCTCTTTAAGAGTTCTTCAGATAACTCATGTCAGCTGTGCACTGCTTTTAAAGACCTGTATCAATGGAAAGCATCAACCCCCAAGGAAAATTCCCTTCCCTTCCACACTGTTTGCCACCAGGGATTAAGTCAAGTTGTCCATTCATCACAACTATTAATCTGAGGCTCAGCTCCCACCTCTCAAACCCCTGCCTGGAGAGATTTCTTTTGCATGGGTGTCATTCAGATAATCCCACAGCTGATTCATTCCAGGGTTCTAAAGCAAAGGATCGAAATGATCCCCTCTGATTTTGTGATATATGAACACCCAGAACAAAGATATCCTTAAAATTCAACAATGTGCATAGGGCAGACTCAGAGTCAGGGCCACAAATACCATTCCATGGCACAAATATTAGTTTGTATTTCTGTTTTAGGGGTCAGGAGTCCTCAGGGCAGCTCCTCAGGCTGGAATAAACTGCATGATCCTTCCTTTACCTGAATTTACCTCGATGGGGAGAAGCTTTTCCGGGCAGAAGACACCTGTGGCCTTTGTACCTCTCCCAGACATCACAGGCAGGATGAGACCCAGGCTCCTCTGACCTGAAGCTCAGGTTTGATCAATACTTCAGTGCTCAGCAATAACTCCAAATCAAACATTTCCACAGAGGTTCATCTCGTGTTTTCTGAAGGGTTTGAACACACACAGGGTTTGTGTCACTCCTCCCACTGGGGGCATCCCCGGGGCAGCCTGGGAGATCTGCCTGGGGGTTTACAGCACTTCAGCTAATTACTGCCAGCCCCTTCCCCCTTGGAGAAGGTTAATTATCACCAACAGGTGACCACTGGTGGCTGATGTGGAAGCAAAAGCAGCAGTTCTGTCACTGCCAGGGGATTGCCAGCCTGCCTTGGCCATGGGTAATCCTGAGGAGGTTTTGTCCTCTCCAGTGACTCTGCCACATGTAAGGTCTCACCTTCTGAAACCCCTGTGAGTCCACGGGGAAAAAGAGGGCACAGCAAACTTGAATTGTTGTTGATGGACTGAAAATCCGTGCAGGGAATGGCACAGGACACACATGTGGGGACAGGGAGAAGGTCCACTGCTGACTGGGACAGCAAATTCACAGCTCTGTTCTGTTCACAGGGGCTTTTCCTGCCCCTCACTGCTCATCCAGCTGATGCCAGCACTGGACACACTTGGTCCAGCTGCACAAAATCCCTTCTCCCAGAGATCCAAAGGCTCCTGGTGCCTCCCTTTCCCTGCTGATCCATATTGACAGCGTATTCCCTGTGCAGTCCTGTCCTGTGCATAACCCCTCACAATACCCCTGACCAGCACCTTCGAAGGGGAACCACCCTGCAAAACAATCCCCCCCTGCAATGAAATCCATTCCCCCAACTCCAAGGTAAAATTCCTCACTCAGAACCGAAGATGGGGCAGCTCCAAGAGGATAAAGCAGGGCTGGGGGCAGCCTTAAAAAATCCTCATTTAAATCCATTACCAAACCAAGGCAGAGCAGGAACATTTTAGCTTTGCACAAACCTGAACTATCAAGGAGTAAATGCAGGGAAAGACTCTTCCCTCTCCCCAGTGAGGTACCCCAGTGGCATCAGCCACTTCAGATGTTTTCATACCCCAAAAAAAAATCCCTCTGCAGTTTTGTATCCTTCCTTGTGTACTTAGCTTTGTGTGCCCCAGAAAATCATCCCAAATTTGCATCTGCCCAGATCAGAGCTCTAAAAGCCCATCTCATTAAACAATATGAAAGACACTGTTCCATTTTCAGCACCAAAGAGAGGCAGGAAGGGATGCTGAGGAGAACCATGAGCCCTGAGAACAAGAAGTCTTGAAACCATTGGTAGTGATTAATTTAGAGGGAAAATGACTGAAGCCAGACACAATAACCACCTTTAAATATGAAAAAGATTTCTGTGTGGAGAACAAGAATTTATTCTCTGTGTCCATGGTGGAGCAGCACAAGTAGCAGTGGGCTTACAGTGAAGTAATGGAGATGCAAATTAGGCACTGGGGGAAAAAAGGCTTTTAAGCTTCAAAACTGAGGGGAACAAACTTCAAAGCTGTGACCCTGGCTCTGAAATATCCCTGAAGTGAAATGCTGGGAAGGCACTGAACACACACACACACGCATGGAAACTGTGAGGAACAGCACAGGAACACCACTCATCTCGGGGCAAGGGGGTGGGCTGAAGGATTTCCCACATCCCACCAGTTGTTTTCCGTGATTTTGCAGCCAGTTTCCCTCCAGATGGACATCAGTGGTTGGTCTCCTTTGTAAATTCCCTTTCCAGTGGTGGAGATGTATGTCCAAGGCAAGCAGGGAAGGCTGGACCAGCGTTGCCTCAAAGGAAGGTTTTGCTGAGGGAGGACTTTGGTCCCTCCTGCTCTTGGCAGCCTTTCTTAAGCCCCACAAATAACATGAAGGATGGAAGTGAATCCTGAGTGTCCCCTCCCTGCACTGAGGTGCTCCTGAAGAGCCATGCATGTGACACACTGAAAGAATGACAGTCAAATGGCAACAGAAGAAGGTTTTGGGGGCCTCTGCTCTCTCCTCATTCCCCAAATGTTGCAGCAGAACAGGTCACTGAAGTGCTGACTGGAACACGGGCAGCTCCTGCTGCTTTGGGAAGTGCTGAAGACCTGCATGTATTGATACATCCAATTTTAGCCACTAAAACCTCCAGATACATCAGAATTTATTCCAGCTCTCTGGGCACAATATTTCACACATTGTCTTTCATTTGACTGTGAGGAACTTCCCTTCTTTCCAGTGACATTGCACATGTTACTAACTAACAGTGCCAAAAACTCCAGTTAATTCCCCAAAATAGATTATTAAGAGGGCAGTGTGCTCACAAGGGTGTCAAGTGTAAATTCTGTTTTATAACAGCATCCTCTTTTATAACAGAGCTAAACAAATAAGATTTCAGAAAGCACAAAAAGATGGAATAACCTTTCTGAGGTCCTGAATTGGGGGGGTTTATATGCAAGACCATCCACCAGCTTCCTTTGAGCCAGGGTTTACAAGGCAGGGATGGGAGAATTACATTTTTATTGATTTAACTCTTCACCACAAGCAGGCAGATTGAACAGCAGCAATGACTAAGATTTGTAACACCAGCTGAAAGAGCCATGTGCTGGAAAAAATCAAGTATTTAATGCAAAAATAGAGGAATAGCAAGGAGAATGTTGTCCCCTATGCCAGGGTCAGATCCCTGCTCCAAGCAGGAATTCTCCAGCACTGCCAGGAGACGCTCTTTTTGACACTTCCAGATCTCTGTGTGCTTTAACCATATATAAAAGACACACTCTGGAAGCAGAGAAAACAAGAGGAACTAAAGAAAACAAATCAGAGGAACTAAGGGAAACAAATGAGAGGAAGTAAATCATTGCTCCATTATTTAGGAGGTGCCATGGCCGGGATCCACAGGAGGAGGAAATAGCTCAGAATAACCAACTCTGTAATGTTCTTCCTGCAGCCCAATTCTCCCCTGACATCATAAAACACGGCCCAGGAGCATTCCCTGGCAGAATTAAATAAACATTGGGGGAGGGCTGGATGTGTCAGGATGCAGAAGCCTGGAAAACACAGGGCTCTCCTGAGACAGGGCTGAGCTCACAATCTATTTAGGCCTTTCTTTTGAACCTCAGTGAGTTTTATCTGATGAACATAATGATATTAAACTGTTTTTCATTACCCATTAAAAAATGAACAAAAAGGATAAAGCTGCTAGAGACTCAGGCTGTTTGAAAGGAATCAATAGGCTGAATCCCTTAGTATATCCTGCTCATGAAATAAAAACTAAAAGGAATTATTTGGACGTGAGAAACTGGTTTGGCAAAAAGTACCTTTGGAGAAAAAATATCCTAGGAAGGTTTCAGAAAGGAATTTACAATTTACTCATATAAATAACTATATTATATATAACAATATTATATATATATAAATATATTAAATAAATATTTATTATATAGAATGTATTATAAATGTATGTGTATGTTTGTGTGGATGCACATAGACACAAGAAAAACCTCAAATTCATCATCCTGGAGGAGGTTTTGAGTCAAACACAAGTTTTAGGTTCAACTCAAGGAAATTTGAGAGAGTTGAAAGAGGGCACAAGAGGATACAGGAAGTTTGAGGCACAAGGAGGTGGCACTGGATGAGCTTTAAGGTCCCTTCCCAACCCAAATTCCCTGGGATTCTGTGACACTTTTCAGACACTTGCTCTAAAAAGAAAACAGGCTCAAAACTCTGCTCAACACGTTTATTTTACACATTATTTACCCAAATTTGGGCTTCAGGAAGGGGTTCAAGAAGTGATTGGGTATCCTGGGAAGCTGCTGACAAAGCCCTGCCCAGGCTGGGAGGGTCCAGCTCTCCTCAAGTAGCTGTTTTCTCTTTGCTTCCTGCAGGACAGGCCAAGAGGCAATTAGGGAACAAAATGAAACCATGACAAACCTTCGTGGCTGCTAAATGTGTTCCTGTTCCATCTATCACTTCCAAACTGTTTAAACCTACTCTCCGAAACACACCCTATTGTACACTGAATAATTAATATCACTCCTTTAATAAAGAATTTGTACATGTTAATTTGAGATATTCAAATCTAAAGCATCTTAAAATGGAGAGGCTTAATCCTCCCGTGGTGTAAATGAGGCTGATTCCTTTCAAGCCAACGAAGTTAAGCCAATTTACAGCAGCTCAGGATCAATCCTGGACGCCCCCAAGGCTTAATTAACTCTGTGTACCTTTTCTATCACATAATGCTCTCAGATGAATTCATGTTTAAGCTGTTATCACCTGTGAGATGTGCAGCATGGATTACTCAGAGCTGCAGGAACAGAAGATTATTCTATTTATATTCTTGGCATGGCCTCCCTGACATAGGATGAGCTTCCCTCGTGAGGAGCAGCAACAATTATTGTATTTATGCATAAATAAGCAAGAAAAAAAAACACCAAAACCATATTATTGAGGAGCAAGCCTGCCCACAGGTAGAGCTGGTGTAAAGAATTCCATTCTCAAGCTTGCAAACACAGCTTAAAGATGGAAAGGAAAAGGAGTCTTCACCTTAAAAGTCTTTAGTATTGGAAGCATTTAATTTATCAGCTGGGGGATGGGGGCAAAACCAACAGCAAATGGAATTATATTGCAATTTTTATACAGGATTAGGGAGTGGGGCTGGGGGAGGTAATTATCAATGCAGCTCATTGAAAAGATCATCAGGGCATTTCTCCAGAACCTGAGTGTCCCCCTAGTGTCACCACTGCCTGGTTACGGCTCTGGAAGGAACATCTGTACTATTTTGAAAGGTTTTTAATCTTTATTGCTCCCATCTTTGGTCTATTCCAGGATATTGTCTCCTAACAAAGCACAAAAGCACCGTGTCGTCGTGGGCTTGGCACATTAAATTTTCATATGCAGCTGCTGGAGACAGATTTATAAACTAATTAAGTCTAACAATCTCCTAAGCACTGCTTGTGTGTGAAGAGGCTCAGATCAACGGAGTTATTCCAAAGGATAAAACCCCAAATTTATCCAACAGGAACATTGGAGAAGAAGGCCAAAATTATTCTGTGTCTGCTGTAAACTGACCCAGGTGCAAACACCTTGTGCAAACATCTTCCCAAGTCATTAAATTAAAAAATAAAAAAAAATAAAAATAAAAAGGAACCTTGGAAACATTTTTTCCCTCCTCTTTTCCTGGCTGCACTCATCAATTTTTCTCCTGCTTCTGATCCAACCCCAACCAAGTTGCTCAAGCAACAAGTGCCACTTGCCCCTCCAGAACTGTGATATTTTGTAGACAGATAAGAGTTGGGTACAAAGAGCAGCTTAAGCTATTTTTAGTCCTGTCTCTGTTTTATTCCCAGAGCAGGAACACCCAGGATTCACTTTGTTGTTGCCTGTTTGCTCCTGTCTCACATGTATTTTCTGCCCTCTTAGTCACTTCAATTTGCCTGTTCCTCACAAAAATTCCATAGCAACCTGTATTTAAGAATCTGTTGCTCCTCCTGCAGTTTTATTGTAAAAAGCCATTAAAACTGATGAGCACACATCTCAGACTAAGCTTTTGCAGTTGTTTTTTCCCACCACAACAGACTATCAGAGACAGTCTTTTATGATTCCCTGTTGCAGATTTTGATCATTTATGAGCAATTTGCAAATGGGAGAAGATGCTTTCTCTGGAGAATTTAATTCTAGCTGTCATTGCTGTAGGTGCCCATGCATTCTAGAAAGTTCTGAGCCTCCCACATTGAAAATGGGTTAAATTCTTCCCAAAGCTTCACTGGAAGCCCTCAGTGGACCCTTGGGATGTACAGCATTACCAGGTTATTTAGATTTGTAATGTTTTGATCAAAATCTCTCTTTCTGCACCCAGTTCCTGCCAGTATGAACACACAGGTGTAAATCTGCAGGGCTGAAAGAAGCCCTGTTATAAATACAGGCTGCCCTTGCAATTCTCTCTGAGCTGGAACAGCTCAAGGAACATCTCCCCTACAGAAAAAAAAATTAATAAATCCTTTCTAAAATCAAATTGAGCTGGAACACCCCAATAAAGGGCTGCAACACCCCAGTCAAGGGCTGTCTGAGAGAGTTTCACTGGTGATAAAGCTGGAACTGTGCTGTACCAGCCCAACTGGCAAAGCAACCAGCTCACACGTGTGAACCTCTGCCAGACTTGACCCAGTAAAACATTGAGAAGTCCAGGCCCACTGGAATAAATCCACTTCTGCCCTGCTCCTGCTGCCAAAGGGGAAGATTTAGCTAAGCAAGAGCTTGACTCAGAGCTGCTCTGCTGGGCCTGGCTCGCTCAGAACACATCAAAACCCAGCCTGGAGCCTCCCCTGAGATTGATGGGCTTCCATTACTGCTCCACACTCAGCCATATATAAACCATTGTTTGGGTAATAACTTCCATGCTTGCTTACTTCCCAGCACAGTGCAGGGAGGAGGGTGATGTATGGAGTGTTTAATGCACATCTACATGAAATACAAGTAATTCGTTTTCATTAAGGCAAGATACATGTAAATAGCTGCAGGACACGTTCTGACATCTTTATTCTTTGAAATCAATCACTCCCAAACTCCTCCCCCTCTTGTGAGGGGGATCCTTCACCATGGCAAGGGCTTTCCTTTTCTTTTTTCCCTTCTATCTCTCTGTTTTTTTCCCCCACTTCTTTTCCCTCGTGGTATTTGAGTGTTTATTGGTATTTATTTGGTATTTATTTCCACGGGATTTGAGGGGACAGCTCTCTAAGGAATTGCCTCACCCAGCCCATCATATTTATTTATGAAGCTCCCTTGAAACTGGTTTTATTTTGCCTGTGACAGTTTCAGACCCTGTTTCCCTGTGCATGATGAGGTTTCTTTAGTGTTTTACACTTCTCACCCAATTTAAACCTGTTCACTGGACACCAAAGGTGACAATTCCCCCTGCATTTAGCAGGGAGGGACATAGTGAGAATTACACAGAAAAAGCCTTGCCCAGCTCCCATTAGGTTTTATATATTTGGGCCGAATAGAATCTAATGGATTTTTCTTCCCTTTGCCTTCATTTTGGCATCAACAGCATCTCATGGCAACACTGTTTGTTTTGAACCACCCACTCAGCAGTTCCCTCGGACAATCTGTAGGACACCAGAGACTGGGAAGAGCCTTTCCCTGTTTTCATTTCATACCAGGTGCCCCCTCAGATTATTCTCTTTGAGAGGCTGAAGACTTTTCACTGGTTTATTTCCAGAACTTTGGTAAATCAGGACAAGAAGAGAACCTTACCTATCAGAAATCTGACTAATTCAATTGAAATGAGACTTAAGAGTGGCTTAAGTTCCAAATTAAGTCTCTGTAAAGCTAAAATTCGTGTTAATATTGGTCCAGCACAGAGAACCAGCCCCACTTCTGTTCTGATCATTAGTCTGAGCTGCATCACTGTGGGGAGAATTGAAAGACAGACTCATTTTCTTCAAGGAAAGGCCTTCTCAGGTACAACATTTACCACAGGGACAGAACAAGGCCAGGAGAGGCTCAGATTCCACTCCCTCAACACGAGGGACCAGATGGAGCAAGGCTGCTAAATTTAGGGAGGGTTTCTGGATTTATATTGAGAGAACAGCCCAGAATTTGTCCCAAAGCATCTGAGATCCAAACGATTGAGATGATGATACAACATCTGCCCTCTTTCCCCAAAACCTCCCTTTGCCATTTAAAGCCAATAAGTGGAAATAATGCACAACAATAATATTTAATTGCTGGGCACTTGCTTATTGTAAATCTGTTTGGATAATAATTTCCTATTCCTCCAGGTGACACATTCCTTTTAGTGGAGTTTCTAAGTTCAAATCCCTTCTTAGGGTGGAGAGTTTTGCCTCTTGACCTCCATCAAAGTCATTTTTCACTCCTGAAATGTGGCCACAGATCAGACATTTTGCCAAAAAAAGAAAAAACACTTGCAGTTTTTAGGAGGAGGTTGGCTATAAACAGGTATTTGTATTTTCTGCTCTCAGCTCTCTCAGGAAACAAGGGGATTTCACAGCAGATGGGCAACCAAATTCATCCTGAACCTCCAAAAGCCATTTGGAGCAAAGTTGAGGGATTTAAAGCCCAGCAATCGAGGCAGCTCTAAATCATCCTCTCACCTCACCCCACTGCAGTTTTAAGCAATCTTATTAGGAAAGGGGTCTTAAAGGCTTTGGGGTTTGAGGGGTTTATATGTTACTTTTTATTCTTTGGGGGGACATGGGGAGGAATTTTGAGCTTCGTTTTTTCGCCTGCACCTTCTTTTCCCCCCTAATTAACACCCAAAATTTATGATATTAGAAGAGCTGGGAAATCGCTCACAGAGCACTCACTCCTTCCAGCAGGCAAAAAACTCTCTTTTTTTTTTCCCTCCCTGCTAATCCTCAGTTAAAAAAGTCTTTCAATATTTCTATTTTTTCCACCAGCAGACTGAATCCATTAACAAATTCTGAGAACAGCTGAAAACCCCTCAATTTGCTCATCTGTGCATTTTCCCTCCTGTTTCCTACTGTCCATTCCCACGACTAATTTAATCAACTTTTCCCACATCTCCAGTATTTATCATAAGCTCTCCTACTTTAAGCTAAAGACCCCCCAAAAAAAGACACAAAATCGTGGCATTACATTAATCAGAAATAAAGCTTATTTAAGCCCAAATACTTATGATTTAAATGCTAATGAGGGGTGACAGTTGTGGAGTGGCAGAATGGGAACAGGAGCACAGAGCAAACCAGTGCTGGACTGGGAGCCCTTTAGTGCCCTGTAATTAGCTCTTAAAAAGGATCTTTACTACTATTTAACTGCCAATATCCCTCAGAAAAGGACTAAAATCAAATCCTCCACTCAAATACTACTGTGGAGATTTATACTGTAAATTTAGCCTGTTATTAATCACAATCAATTGAGCCTTATTTTATTTTCCCCAACAGGTGAATTCTAAACACTAAAAGCTGTGAATATTTTTAAGACTGTCACTTCCCAGGTCTTTACTGACTCAATAGTTGTTTTTTGATACACTTGATTTTGTCATTTGAATAGATTTCTTTCAAATATCGATTATATTTTGAGGAAATATAAAGGGTTTGGTGGGGAACTGGAAACCAAACTGCATCAGGCCCTGGATGCACCACAAGAGCAGAGAAATACAGACAACAAAAGGAGCAGAAACATTTATTAAAGGCCAAGCTTTGAAAAATAAGGAATTTAAAAAAAAAAAAATAAATCTGTAAATTTCTCTTTGCAAACAAAATCTCTTTTGAAGGAAAATTCAGAATGGAAAATGTGAGAAAGCAATACTGGTTTTAGTGGTTCCTCAAAACCTGAGCTGCCCAGTGCAGGATGGTGTTTAATTAAAATAAACAGCATTTGGGCTGCTCTGACCCTGGCAGGCAATAACACTATAAAAAATTATAATTGCATTCTTAAAACCTGAAAGAATATTTTAAACCAAGGGCTCCAACCCTTTGATCTTCTCCCTGACCTTTCCACTTCAATTTTCCAAAGCATCTCCCCTCTGCACTGTCCTCTAGCACTGCTCTTAAATGTTTATGTCACCTGGAGCCCAGGGCTTGGATCCAAAGCAAAGCTCTGCAGGTGGGAAGTGCTGGGAACTCCCATAAAAACATGGAATAGCCTTTAATTGATGAAGTAATGATGGTGTTGTAGCACAGGAAGACAAGTGTAATAAGGGGAATATGTTGAACCCGGCACTCATTATGGCAGAGCTCCAGGGAGGTTCCAGCCCTGCAGGTCCCGAGTCTCTCCCAGCCCCAGGTGCCTCTCACTGCTCATCCCTGGAGTTGTGCAAGTCCAAAATACACCACCAGACAGATGATCCTTCAGCTTAACTGGCAATCCATCAAATCTTCATCTCCCCAGTAATCCTTTTAGGCCATCAAAGGCCAGGATTGATGGAATGGGACATGTGTCAATTGGCTGGTGCATTACTCTGATAAAATAGCCCCATTTAAGTGGGGGCTGTGAGTGGCTCTTAGTGCAGGAACACTTTGTTATCAGTAAAAGGCATAATCTCATCTCAAAAAGCACAGCTTCAGCAAGGGAATGTGGAAGCATCAGGAAAACAAGTAGCACAGTCAGCAAAATATGTACAGACACAACTCCTACAGGTGGAATTCCTGCCCTCAGAAAAGTGTTAATTCAAAGGTTTCCCGTGTCCTGCAGTCAGTGATTTGTGTAATTCATCTCCAAGGCCACAACGGAATAATCAGTGCCTTATAAATCTGCAAACTTATTTTATTTAATCTTCCTTGTGCATTTTATTTAATCTGAGTTCCTCACTGTCCTGGGGAATTTAAAATCCTCCTGCTCAGCGCTGGTGAAGCTGAACAGGAGCAGAAATGAGTTACAAGGATTTTAATTTCAGTAAGATTTGCTCTTAGGTGAGGCCCAGACTTCAGCCTGCAAACAAAAGCAATGCCAGATATTAAGATTCAATTGCTCCTTAAGAAGTTATTGCTCTGCATTTTAATATTCTCATCTTCTAGATCCCTTTTTTTTCCCGTCCTTCCCATTGACATCATGTATCTCATTACACAGATGAAATTCAAATGATCCTAAAATCGATACAGGAACTTCAGTGCTGCTTTCCAGGTATTTTCAGTCACACTGTCTCAATCCAACTTTCCTTAACTTGCCTTCCCAGGTAATTTCCCAATCTCAGATTCAGCTGAATCACAAAAAATATCAGCCCACCTAAAGGCAGTTCTGCTCCAGTAGCACTTGAAAATCAAAGTCAGTCACTCTCTGCTTTAATCCTCATTCTTCTCTTTGTTTTCATTTACAGGGTTAGAATAAAACCCCATCTTTAAGCACAATTGGGGGCAGGAAAAAGTGTCTATTTTATACTTTGTTAATACACTTCAAATCCATGGGAATCACACCAACGTGTTCTACTGAGATTTGTATTTATAACAAAAGTATGGAGCTGATCATTCAAATTTGCATTTCCTTGCAGGAAATAGTTTCTTTTCTAAGCAGGTGACATGATGGCCTTGGGACATTAACCCCAATATCTGATTCCCAGTCACACAGAGAGATCTGGAGCATCTCTAAGAAACCCTGTCAGGAGTGTTTGATTCCAGATTAAACTTCATCCCACCAACCTGCTCTGGTGGAAGGTGGGTGGGAAGCAAGACAAGGGGAAAAAGTCCTTGACCCCAAAGAGTCTTTTTTTAATGCAACCAAGTTCCTTGGCTACAAAGGGCAGCCCCCACATCCAATAACCCATATTGTTAGGGAATAATAAATGGAAGGACAGCCCCTGGCTGTCAGTGGGAACATCCTGGGCTTGGAGGAACAGCTGGATTTGGACATTTGGCTCCTAAATACACCCTGAACAATTAGAACCCGACACTCACTTGTCTGGCACAAAGCCCAAGGCACTATTTCTTCCTCCTCCAAGGGTGTATTTATTTCATTTCAAGGTTATATTCTGTTTATACCCCTTTTATTAGTTCTGCAGCACAACATCATCGTTGGACACTTTTATGAACACTCTGATTCTTTTTGGCAATTTTTATGACAATGATTGGTCTCTACCTGGTTTTCCTCCCCCTTCTATTTGCATCTTATTAATTCAAGGCTATTTTTTACAACTCAGGTAAGATTGGAACAGAAGAGCACAGTTTACACAGGGGGCACTCTCAGGGAGCTTGGGAAAAATGCCATTTTTTTTCTCCCTACATTAGATTTTCCAGAAGTTATTCCAGAGTTAACCATCCTGGTGGAAGTCAACATGTCTAAACTACCTTCCCCCAACTCTGCAGAGTGGCAGGAGCAGCGATTACAGCCCTGTATGAGGGCACTTGGCACCAAGAATCAAAGCAAAACAACTTCCCCTGAATCACATCAATCTCCCCACTCCCAACATTCACCTTCCTCAGGTCGGGGGTGATGCTAAAAAAATTACTTTCCTATTAATAAGGGCACTGGAAGTTCACTTGGAAATGATGGCTCCTGCTTTAGGGCTTCAGAAAAGATGTTCCCCTCCTTCATCACCAAATGGCTTTGATGGAAAGTCTCCAGGAAGGTTTTCCTTGCACTGCTGACAAACTAAAGAGCTCCAAATGCCAAGGCACAAGTACAAATGGTGCTACAGCCTGGAGGGGGTTTCATGCCAAAAAGGACAGGAATTACACAAATTAGGGAGCTTTAAAGAATTAAATAAGGAAGGAGAATGAACTTTTCCTATTTTTTTTTTTTCTTTTCCGGAGGCATCAATGCTGCTGCAAAATGCCCTGAAGGCACAAAAGGGCTGAACAGCAACCAACCATCTTGCCTTGTGTAATATTCAGTGCAGATATTGAGACAGGACAGGCAAGAGAACTGATATTTGTTTTTTTCAGACACTCCCTCACCCACAGAGAACATCAAACAGTTCTGCTTTAATTACATATACGTTTCAGAAATCACATTTAGCTGCAACACAGCAAGAGTTGCTACTTTTAAGCTATTTTAACCAATATTTACAGCAAAGCTGTAAAAGAAAAGTCAAACCTTTTCATCACAGATTGAATAAGAAGTTTATTTTCAATTTTTTTTTTAATTTATTTTATTTGATGATCATATGTCTTGAAAAATTTCTGAAAAAGGCCAAAACACAGTCCAAGGATACAAATGGCTTCTGTAAGGTGGTGGGTGCCAGAGAAATCCCAGGAAATGTGGGAAAATCGTATAGGGAAATTATGCTTCTACTAATGAGAAGCTGAAGCAATAATTATTATCTTGATTTTTTTTAATTTGTTATTAGAGTCAGCTTAGATCTAACACTATTCTACTCAATCACCAAGTGATTTAAGTACTTAATTGTCTGCAGTTCTCCACAGTTTTCCTTGGGGGAAATCTCTGTGGGTTTTCCATTCCCTCAGCAAATGGATGGACACAGTGACTGTGGGCAAGTCTGAAAGGACAGGAGGGAATGGCAAAATTAGGGATGAGAAACTTAATTATTGGAAAAATCCACAATTATTACCCTCGGGAGCATCGACTCCTCCCAGGTTATGGGGAACACTGAACTATAAATGTCATTCCAAACTGCAGGGAACAGGTGGGTGTCCCCAACCCATCCAGAGCTGCTCTGTCAGTGGAATCATGGAAAGGTTTGGGTTGGAAAGGACTTTAAAGCTCATCCAGTGCCACCCCTGCCATGGCCAGGGACACCTTCCACCAGCCCAGGTTGCTCCAACCTGGCCTTGGACACTTCCAGGGATCCAGGGGCAGCCACAGCTTCCCTGGGAATTCCATCCCAGCCCCTCCCCACCCTCCCAGGGAAGGATTTCTTCCCAGTATCCCATCCAACCCTTAAGGCCATTCCCCTTGTCCTGTCGCTCCAGTCCCTCGTGAAAAGGCCCGAGGATTGTTGGTCTGATGCACTTTGCACTCTGCAAACGTCAATCTTAGATCAGGGCAACCAAAATCTCTTCTTTGCTGGTTATTTCCATTGCTGCTGCATGAAGGATCATCTCCCTTTTGCTTCCCATCACTCTCTTAATCACACATTTCACGTCCCTGACTGGAAAACATTCAAGTGGCACAAGGCTGGAGAGACTCAGGGTGGGTTCCTTCAGGGAACAAACTGTTCCTTCTGGTTTAAACCCCCCTCATGTCAGACTGAGGTGAAGAACACACAGTCTCAGGTGTTCTCTGCAGAAAAAGTGTGAAGCAGGAGAGAGGAAAAAAAGGCTCTATTAGTATTGTTGATCCACGGCTTGATGAAAGCTTAAAATGTAAATGAAAAGAGAGAGAATGGGGATGAAGCATCTTTAAACTTACAACAAATCATTTTATATTGATAGAGTCCTGGGCTTAAATCCAAGCACAGCTATTGCCTTAATGCAGACTGATTTCAGGAGACTTAAAAATAGCCAGGATCCTCTGGTGATTGGCAGCATTGTGGAGACAGCTGCCAAAGGCAAATTGATTTTTTTTTTTCCCTTTTTGAAGGACTCCACGTAATTTAAGCAAAGCTACAAATTAAAGCACAGGCACATATGACTCTGTGATGATTTAACAGGCCCAGTCCCCCAGGAGGGAAGTTGCTCCTGCAGCCCTGCCTTTGAGGAACATGGGCAGACTGACCCCAAAATTCCAAATGGGATGTTTTGCAGCCCTGCATTCCGTGTGCTCGTGCCCAGTTCAGCTGAGTTCTGACAAGAGGGAACTCCAGGGCTTCAGCAAGTAGCAATTCCTGGTACTCTGCCCTACCAACACATGGGACCATCCCGGGATTTCACTGGAAACTCAACTGCACTCTGGACCTACTTAGGGCAGAGCTGCCCCACGAGGTCACCCAGGGCAGGTCAGAGCAGTGAGAGCACGAAAAACCCCAAATATTGCTAAAGCAGAGAACTCCAGAGGACACAGCACAAGGCAGGAGTTCGGGTGTGGTGAGTCTTTTCTCCTCCCAAACATTAAAACCTTCAGTTTGCACCAAAAGCCGAGGAGGGCAAAGGCACTGAGGAACTGGGGTGGTGGTGGGGTGTTATTTTCTTACAGCACTCACACGTCTGTCTGAGGTTTCCAGCAGTGAAAGAGATGGATTCCAATGTGCATTACAAGTCTGATTAATTTTCAGCTCATAACATGTTTAAAAATAAACCCCATGTCAAGCCTGTGGCCCGGGGAAAACCTCCAGGAGTTCATCCCCAGGGCACTGGGGGAGGTTTGTCGGGCTCAGCAAAGCTCAACCTGCTGTTGTTGCACGATTTAAACCCCCTCATTTGTAGCTCTGCTTAAATTACGTGGCTGTTAACATTTTAAAAAAACAATAAACATTTTAAACAAACAATATTGGCCATTGATCACTTCAGCTTGTAGCTCTTTACCACTTCATGTAGAGGGATTGCAGGGAATGTTTGTGGACTTGTGGCTGCTGCAGAGGTGCAACAATCCTCTCTTCATGTGGAGCAGGAGAGTTTTCTAATCCCATTCTGCACCTAAAAAGCACCCAGATAAAGTGGATTTAAACTGTCTGGGTACTGCTTGGTGTAGAGGGATTGCAGGGAAATGTTTGTGGTGCTCTTGGCTGCTACAGAGATGCAACAGCCCTCGCTGGATCCACTCACATGGAGAGTTTTCTAATCCCCATCCTGCCCCTAAAAAGCACCCAAATAAAGTGGATTTCACACAGACTGACATTAGCCCTGTGAAGATCATCCCCTTTGCAATCCAAGTGCTCAGGGCACTTGGCAGCTGCCACAGTCTGCCTTTGATAATTGCAATATTAGTATTTATTTGATAATGGCAGCATCAGCATTTGCACACACACATGTGCCCTGAAGAAGAAAATGCCAACACACAATAAAAAAATCCCCAAAGAAAAGCCCACTAAAGTGAATAAAAACAAACCCAGAATTCTAGATATTAAACAGCAGGATTTGTTGGGTTGTTTTGTGGGGGTTTTTTCTACAAGGAGTTTTGACTTGTGATGCATTTCTCTTGACTGGTGACGTAATTATTTCTTATGACTTGTATTTCTCATGCCTTGTGATGTATTTATTTCCCATGACTTGTATTTCTCAAGCCTTGTGATGTATTTATTTCTGTAACTTGTATTTCTCAAGCCTTGTGATGGATTTCCCTTGCAACAAACAGATAATCACAACCATGTGCTTAATTAACATCGACAATTTGAATAAGATACCAGCTCTGAAAATGTTACCGAAATACTGAAGATAAATAAATATTAAGCCTGGCTGGGTTCAGGCTATAATTTCTGCCTGGAAATGGTCCTGCTCCAGTTCTTTTGGAAATATATAATGAGATTTTCCTACAGTAGCAGCACTGCAGGAATGATAAACCCTCCATATCAGACCAAGGCTGGGAAGGAAGATCTTTGTTCAGTGGAAATACGTGGTGAGAATGGCCAAGTCAGAGAAGTTCAGGGGGAACACTGAGAATTTTTAGGATGGTGCTTCAGAAAAATAATTACAGTTAAGATCAAGTTTAGTGCAGCCTTTCTTACACAGATAAGGCCCAACTATTTCTGATGTACAAACTTAGGGGACAGAGCATCCATGTCTCAAACAATAAATGGTTCGTCATTAGCTGTGTCATCATGGGCACCCAAACCCCACAAAATAGGAAGAAGGTTTGTTTGTTGTCACACAACACCATTAGCTCCCTTATCAGGTTTGAGATTTATCATTTAGAGGGACTTCTTTTTTAAAAAAAAGCTCAATTTCACCAAGTTTGAAATCTCTCAGACTTGTCAAATGAGAAATTTGGGCAAGTGTGGTCAGTCAAAAAAATAAAAACAAGCATTAAAAATTGCTAAAATCTTTCATTTATGAATTTCAAAAGGAAGAAAATATTACTTTTATTTAGAAGCACCTGTGCCAGGGAAAATTAAAATACAATGATTAAAAAAACCCTCTTTAAAAAAAGAAAAAAAATCCTTATTGCTTTGATTCCTCCTGTCAAACTGCATTTTTTTAGGCAGCATTCCCTCTTTGGTCCTCTAAGAAATCCTAAACTTTATCTAGAAAGCAACTATTCAACCATTATTTGCTCTTTTTTGCTTCTCTCAGCCACAGCATCATTTTGGAAGGAGGCATTTATTATTATTATTATTATTATTATTATTATTATTATTATTATTATTATTTCTTTCCATATGTGCCAGGAAAAGTCCTTCCCAGATAAAATGGCCTTGGCTTTGTAATTAATTCCTCACAACTATTTGACAGACAATGCTCCCAAGATTGACTGACAGGAGACAAAGTTCAAGGTATTGCCAGTGGGAAGAGAGTTCATTATCAATTGTTTAACATCTTAATAGCTCTTAAAATGAAGGATTTAATATCCCAGCCCACCTCAGGACTATTCCAGAGCTCACTCATCCCAGCTGGTGGTTGCAGTGGAAAGCAGGAAAGCAATTTAAATGGAAAAAAACTAGAGAAATAGAAAAAAAAATAAGAGAAATAGAAAAAAATAGAGAAAAAAAGTATAGACATAGAAAAATTATAGGCATAGAAAAATTATAGAAATAGAAAAAAAAACAGAAATAGAAAAAATACAGTAATAGGGGGAAAAAAAATGTTGTTTAGGCTTTGTCTTGAAAAATCCAGGGCAGTGTAAGGTGAGGAAACTCCTCATACACAGAAATAATAGTAAGAATTGAAAATAGAGCCTGGAATTCCATAGAGATCCTGTGCAGGCAGGGCCTGTCTGAAGAGAAAATGGATGGAATTATGATTGTACTGATTTGCAAATGTCTCTTAACTGTTTTTAATGAAAGTTGTGAACAATTCCTAAAATTTCCTATTAATCCTCAGCTCATATTTCATCTCCTCTCTCTTTATTTTTTTTTTTGGTAGGCTAAAAACACACTTATTGAAGAAGTTGCTTTAAGGGGTATTTTGCTGTCCTTTATACCTTAAAAAAAGAGACACCACCCCCAATTCCAGCATATTAATGCAGAATTTTCCACGTCCCATTAATGTCAGGGGCTCCCCTGAGGAATTCTCCTTCACATGTTGTTTCATCACACACAACATTTGCAGTGTGACCTTTTCTGCAGCTGATTTGCAGGAGGAAGGTACCACAAGGAGAAACTTGGGAGCAAGAGTCAAATACTGTTTTCATTTAGTCCTGTCAAAGTGTATTTTCCATCCTAAGAGGGGAAGAAATGTTGGGAGTTGAAAAGATTTAAAAAAAAATGCTGGGCAAAAGTTAAATTAAAAATTAAAGTTGTGCACAAAAAAAACCCCCATGTGGAAATTCAGTTTCTTTAGGCTGATAAATCCTGTGATATTAAAATATATTTGAAAAGGAAGGGTTTGAATTTCTATAGCTTTGGGGTTGAAAAAAACGACATTAATATATTTGGTGGTGCTTCAGCATCCAAAATCTTTCCCTCTAAAAGTGTTCTTTCGAAAAAGGGATCTGAAATACTGACCAGAGTCAGAGTAACCAGAACATTTTTAACTGGCTTTTTTTTTTATATTAAACAATTAATTGTCCCTTTCAGCTGCTTTTCCATGACCTGTGCTGGTCTGTCAAGGTCAGATGCTCCCAATAATGCCTTTTTTCCCCCCAGCATTCCTTGGGTCCGTGTCCTCCTCCCAGTTTTCCAGCTCCCAGTGTTGGTTTGTTCTCACTCACATCACTCAAGACATGGATTTTTTTTTGCTGCCAGGACTGTTTTCAATTGTAAAAACACAGAATCATGGAATCCCAAGCTGGTTTTGGGTTGGGAGGGACCTTAAATCCCATCCTGTGCCACCCTCTGCCACGGGCAGGGACACCTTCCACCAGCCCAGGTTGCTCCAAGCCCCGTCCAACCTTAAACACTTCCAGAGATGGGGCATTAAAAATCCTTCCTGCTGAAGTTGTCCCTCATTCCACTTCATTTTAGGTGAATGGAAGAGCTTCTGTGAATGCTTTCAGGTGCTGAATACAAAGTCCAGAGGAGATTTGTGCCACCAGCTTGTGCACCAGAGCTTTCCTCCTGCTGCTCTGCTGGCAGCATCCCTGGGAATCTCCCTGGGACCTCAGCAGTCTAAAATCCTCCCATGGAACACATCCATACCCCTTCTCAGTGGAAACTTTATTTCAGTCATCCCCCTGATTGTATAATAATCATCAACTCTGACATATTCAGATTTCCATCCCATCTCCAGCCCAGTGGGTGGGAGGGAGGGCAAAAGTCAGCCTTTAGCTGAATCCAAGGTCAGCATTTAATACCCTCTTTAGTGCCAGACTACCAATGCTGGAGGCCTGTGTAATTCTTTTTAAACTGCCAGTTAACAAGTATAATCCTTGTAAATAAACAAATCCTTGTGTGAACAGGCTCTTTTGATAGTGAAGAGTAAGGCTAAACAAGAGATGAGCAACATCTGAAGTCTGATGTATTAATCAAAGCGTGTCTTCTGAGCTGGGAGCTCAGAGCAGCTTCCAGGCACCTCCCCAAAGGCCTTTATTCTGGAATGCTTTATTAAAAGACAGTATTTTATTTAAACTTGGGGAGATCAAGCTCTGCTGTGCCTACCTGAAGTCTCTATCCACTCCTCTTCACAAAGGAATGCATTCACAACTTGCCTCTGAGTTTTGGAGAGCTCCCCTTCCTCCACCTGCTTTTTTACTCTGACTAAAAGAACTGGGATCAATCTGCTGAGGTTTAACTATTATTTCACAGATTATCACCAGCAAGCTGAGCACTCACTATCTAAAATTGGGATTTTGGTGCTCTGATCTCATGGACTTACTGTGCTTTAAAAGTCTTAATTCTGCTGCACGTTGTATTTTGGGGAACCTCCAGCAGCAGCAGTTTGTTCCTGACAAGCACCACAGCAGCTCCTCTACAGAACAAACAGGAGATCAACTGTTCAACCCCATCTGCAGGAAAACCTTTCCCAACCATCCCCACCCAAAATCCACCCCCTGCTCACAATCACTCTGATGCAAATTCACTGTTTATTAACAGCAACCAGTTCTAGAATTAACTGCAGTAAAGCCAAACCATTTGTGCCTTTCTCTGGGTTTGGTCACTGTTATCATTAGGTTATAATTTATGAGGAACCCATAAATCACCTTAATTGACTGTTGAGATCAAGACAGTAACATTGGACTTGTCTACATGATCAAGATAAGTGTAATATGGAAAGTCCAACATTAAATCATAGATATTAAAGGTATAAAATATTCTGTAGAGTCTAAAAAGTCCATACACTACTCCCAGGGGATAAGCCTGCCCTAATGCTCATAATATAATGTTTTGGTGTTATTTGAGTGCTAAATTTGCAGGAAAAAACTCACTGTTCAGGCTGTGAGAAGACATGGACGAGATTAAATCTCTATTAAACTTTTCAGATAAAAAGTAATACATTTTCATAAAGCAGGAGCGAGCTGGGAAATCTCCTGTCTTCTGAGGACAAGGATTTAAGGTCAGAAAAGGAACTGATACAATTAGAAATTACAATAATTTGGGGGAAATATTGGAGAATGGGGTAAAAATGGCAGTTTTGGGTGATTTTTCATTAGTTTAATAACTCAGCTGGGACTGGACTTGCAGAGCAAATCTTCCTCAAAGGGGTTTAAAATCAAAGCCAAGTCTGGACCCTGCCTGGCTTGAGGATGGGACACTTGTCTTTTTACAGCACTCGAAACACGAGGCTTTTGATGGACAAACAGGGATCTGTTTGTCTCAACTCAAACAGCAATGTGGTCCTACCTGCCAGCCTCTCATCACTGCAGGAAAAAACACAAGTGGAAAGGTGGTTACATGTCCGTGCTCAGCTTTGCAAAGTGAAGACAACACTGGGTTCCTTTGGACTGGGAACACTGGAAGAACTGGGCACACTGTGGTTTAAGACAAAGCCAGAATTAAAACACTGAACACCAGCAGGTTGTGAGTCCCTGTGTGTCATCCCTTGACTTAAAATCTGGTCCAACACTTGTTGGGCTCAGAGCCCAATTTAAGCTCGAGCAGAGATTCTCCTCTGATGGTGTTGAAGTGGGTGCTGTGGGCCAGCAGTGCCTCCTCCCCTGACTGATAGAGATGTTTGATACTCCAGGCTCCCCCTGCCTTTATGGGCACATAAAGAGCTGACAAACGGCCTGCCAGTAAAACTGTACTCAAAAATGATACTGCCCAGTGCCTGGGTTTTGTGCAACCACTGAAACCTGGAAGGCACTGGAAAGGACTTCCCTCCCAACGCTGCTTTAACACATCCAGTCCCATTCTCCTGAAAATGAACCAGCATCCCTGCTGGAGTTCACAGGCTGTGCTCCAGCTGTAGTGGAGTGATCCCAAGAGAATTAAAGCAAAAGGCCCAAATCACACCTGGTCCAGATTCTCTTGTTTTACCTTTAATTTTTGCTGCAGCAGGTTGTTTGAGCAATAAATTGGCCTACACCCTGTACTGTGATGGAGACTATGCAGCAGCCAGCTGGTGGAAAAGCAAACTTAGCCCTCCAGTGCTGCCATTTTTAGTCTTTTTGGTTAATTGGACCACAAAAAATGCTACAGTGGCATCTCATTCTGCCTGTGCTTGAGCTACAGGTGCTCAGCACACTCCTGGTTTCTGTGGCCTCTCATTAGGCTGGAGACTTGGATGGGTGTGAGCTGAAGGAAAAGGATTACAGGGGTTTGTTCAGTGCTGTCAGAGAAAGAAAATCCCTGTCTCCCTGCCAGCTGCATTAAACTCCTGATCTCACCATTGCATAAAATTATCACTGGCATTAAATCTGTGCTAATTCAGCCCAGAGCAGGGGAAGGTGATTTAACCCAGAGCCCTTTCCCAATGTCATTCAAAAGCCCTAATTAGAAAAGTGTTCCTGTTCTCCCCTCACGTTCCATTATTGTGGGTATTGTATAAAATGTATTATTCATATTAATTAAGCAGAATGAGATAACAAGGGGCCCCTTGCTATATAGTCAAGGAACAGTGCTTGGACATGCCTGAGCCCATTTTATTTTCTTACAGAACCATTAAACTCCTGTTACACAGGTTCTTGCTTAGTGTTATTAATGGAAGCAGCACAAAAGCGTGTTCTAAAATGAACATTAACTGTGACATATGTAATTTCAACCGAGTGAAAAGTAATTTTTTTTTTCCTTTGTGCTCCTCCCTCCTTCACTTTTGGGAAATTAAAACTTCCACCAGTGAAAAAAAATAAATTCCAGTTGGCTGTGGAACATACCCTGACATCATCAGAATTTCAAAAAACACACAAGCCCTCTAAGAGATTAATATCTTTCTTATATTGCTGTGACCAAAACTGCCACAATATTCCTGGTGAGGCTGCACCATTTTGGACAAAAGGAGGGAAACTCAATGATTTCAGAGCTCAGAGTGATGTTGAATAAATAGTGATTAAAACAGACTTTTCCAGCAGGGGGATTTTTCATTGTATCCCAGATTGGTTTGGGTTGGAAGGGACCTTAAAGCCCATCCAGGTCCACCTCTGGTGCCCATAGTGGCACTTTCCACCAGCCCAGCTTGCTCCAACCTGGCCTTGGACACTTCCAGGGATCCAGGGGCAGCCACAGCTTCTCTGGGAATCCCATCCCAGCCCCTCCCCACCCTCGCAGGGAAGAATTCCTTTCCAATATCCCATCTAACCCTGCCCTCCTTCAGCTCAAGGCCATGTTCTATCACAGGTTTTCCCATTCCCAGGCAGACTCTCTGCCTGGACAGATCCCTGCTCTGAGCCAGCCTGGCAATCTCTGTGTTCCTGGGGGAGAAAATAAACCTCAGTGCAATACCACACTCCGGGGAAAAATCTAGAAATACCTAAAAATTAAAGTAAAAACATAAAAATTGCAATAAATTCATTTTCCCCTCCTGTGTTGCAATAGGATTTTATGTGCAACATTAAAACTGCAACATGAGTTATCCTTTCAAGCCTCACTTGAAAGTATCTGTGACTGGAGGCAGCAACTGAAATACACCAATCCTGGTGGGTGAGCCCAGTTTATATCCCCTCTAATTGCATTCATAATACACTCATTTGAACTACCATAGGTATTATTTAGATGTATGCTATACATTCTGTCTAAAATAAATTGAAATAAAAATATAATGCATAGCTGAAAAATATACTCTGTACAAAGTACTGTATCTCACTGACAAGTACTTAAAAAAAAAAAGCTAAAAGTAATAAAAATTACTGCTAGAAAAATCGAAGTGTTCCATTCCTAGATTTTATGGGGGCAATAAAAAATGAAAAAGCAGCTCTAGTTAAGCTGGACTGATGAAGTGATATACTGCCAGAAAGGCATTCAAGGTTGTGTTGGAACAGATTTAAAATTGATATATATCAAATACAATAATTCTGGTGCATATTAAATAGAGTCTTGCTAGAAGGTTAGTGCAGACTGTCACCAGATGATGGGAAATTAAATAAAAAAATAGTTTGAACTGGACAAAACCTGCCATGAGGAAGAGCTTGGATGAAGCTGTTTAAAAGCAGCTTTACCCCATCAAACATGGGGCAACTGAGCAACACTGAAAACATTGTTTGCTTTATTTGCAGGAGTTCCAGGAATGACCTGTCGGGTTTTCATCTGTCCCAGTGAGCTGAGGAAGCTGAGAGCTCATGAGGGCTTTGTGTTCATCCAGCACAAGGGGAAAATCAGCATTCAGGGGATTGACACTCTTGGCTCATTGACATTCTGGGCACATTCTGAGTGGGGGCAGGTTGGGACAGAAGATTTATTCCCTTAAGGAAGCCACTTGGGTAGGGAGGACCTGGCACAGGTTGCCCAGAGAAGCTGTGGCTGCCCCTGGATCACTGGAAGTGTCCAAGGCCAGGTTGGAGCGACCTGGGCTGGTGGAAGGTGTCCCTGCCCATGGCAGGGGTGGCACTGGATGGGCTTTAAGGTCCCTCCCAACCCAAA
>JAWWLV010000195.1:0-28434 GCA_035041135.1 Platyrinchus mystaceus | reverse complement strand
CCTGGATCCCTGGAAGTGTCCAAGGCCAGGTTGGAGCAACCTGGGCTGGTGGAAGGTGTCCCTGCCCATGGCAGGGGATGGGACTGGATGGGCTTTAAGGCCCCTTCCCACCCAAACCAGTCTGGGATGATGATTCTGTGATGTGTTGGGGCTCTGTCCTGCAGAAGGTCTGGCTCTTTGAGACCTGTGTCATTCTCATGAATTAACCTCCTTAAGTAATTAATTAGTTTATGTGGGTGTTCTTAAAGGTTAACTTTCTTCCAAGAAGACCAGGGAATTCAGTTTGCCAGGCAGATCTGTGCATTTTGGGGGAATATAACCCTGATTTCGTGGGCAACAATTGCTGAGCTCTGTTACCTTCAGGTCCAAAAGCAGCAGCAGCACAAATCGAGCTCTTACACCCAGTGCAGCACATGGTGAGCAGGAGCATCACTATCCCAGGGAGGAACAGGATCTCTCAGGTGTGAGAGGTGATAATGTGGTTTCCCAGCCCTTCCTCAGAAATGCTGGGAATGGTTTTGGCAGCCTTTGGTTGCTGTTACAGCTCCTGCAGTGATGTTTCCAGGGAAGTCCTGTGTGTCTGAGGCTCCTCCATGAACCTGAATTCCTTCCCTACCCTCCAACAAACAGGAATCATCTGCTCCACTGGACTTATTTGACTTTAATAAGGAGAAGAAAACATTCAATGTGTTCCTTGAGCTGTGGCAGAGTAGTGGGTCAGAAATGTGATGGTGTTTTTGTTTCTGATCCTGAAAAAATGGCTCTTTGTGGCATAAGCTGAGAGGTGTCATCCATATGATCCATGCAGCTTCCCAAAGGGAGCAGGGCCATGCCAGGGTGAGCCATCCCTCTTTGGAGGGCTGATTTGTGCCTGTGGTGGTTGTGTTATTGGGTTGTCGACTTGGGAAGGAAAAAAAATACCCCTCTGCTTCCATTTATTATCCCTGGAAAAAGGGCTCCTGCTGTGCTGCTTGCTCTTGAAATACTTTGATATACAGGACTCTGATTGATTGGTGGATGGATGGATGGATGGATGGATGGATGGATGGATGGATGGATGGATGGATGGATGGATGGATTGGGTTTGGAGCAACCTGGCCTATGGGAGGTGTTCCTGCCCACAGCAGGGGTGGAACGAGATGAGCTTTAAGGTCCCTTCCCACCCAAACCATTCTGGGATTCCTTGATAGAAACAACAGAAAAACCACTGAAATAATAAGTGCTTTATAGCAGGATATTTCTGCATCTTCACTATTACAAAAATAATATATATATTACTTCTCCTTCTTGCCTTTATAGGTTTTTTTTTCTTTTTTTGGGGAAGGCATTTTTAATTTTCTGGGAAATGCATTTTTAATAGGCTGCTCCAGCAGACAGGTGTGAATTTACAATATATATAGCACAGTAAAATGTATAAGTCATAAAGTATATGAAGCATAAAAATATACCTATAATAATTATATAGATTATAATTAATGTCTGTAAGTTATACAAATACAATATATGTAATTTATATGTATACAACCTATATAAAGTATATAAATAGTGAGGTAAAAACTTTTAATTTGTTCCTTTTTTGTTTTTTTGGGGGGGAGGGGGTTCGGTTTCTTTGTTCCTTTTGGGGGGTTTTTTGGGGGGGTTTGGGTTGCTTTCACCACTCAGCATTAGTGCAATCTACCCAGGCAACACAGTGACAGAGCCTCCTTTATCATAATGTCTTAAAAATGGGGTTTAAACATCCTGCAGAAGGGAAAAAAAAAAAAGCCCCTAAAGCTGTGATTTCATTCCCAGGTCACGTTAAGTGCAATTACATTTCTGTGCCTCTGAATCAGTTTCCTTAAATATCTGGGCTATATATTTAACTTCCCAATGAAATGGCTTATGCTGTAAATATTGAGGCCATCCAGGGTGATTAAATATTAAAACTGACATTTAAAGGCAGCCCCGGTCTCTGGGTGAGCTGAGCTTTGCCAGCTCTGGGCTCAGGCTGAGCTCAGCTTTGCACCCACCGAGCCTTGTTCTGCAGGGAAAGGCAAGAAATCCCCCAGGAAATCCCAGCTGAGGGTTTTGGGGAGGTGTCCCCAGGACAAGGGCAACGAGTCCCGAGCTTTGATCCCGGAATCATGGAATTGTTAAGCTTGGAAAAGTCCTCTGAGCTCATCGGCCCGGCCCAACCACCGTGTTCACCGTTAGACCTCAAGTGCCACATCCACGTGTGTTTTGGACACTGCCATTGATGGTGACCCCCCCACTGCCCTGGCCAGGCTGTTCCAATGCTGGACAACCCTTTCCATGAAGGAATTTTCCCTAATTTCAGCCTAAACCTCCCCTGGGGCAACTTGAGGCCGTTTCTTCTCGTGCTGTCAGTGCCTTCCCTCTCCCTGCCTCAACCAGCACCTGCCCAGGCACTTCCAGCATCACAGAGAAGGAATGAAAACATCCCAGAGAGGGAATCAAGATATGCCAGGCCTTGGAAGGCAGTCCTGGTGTTGGGAATGGCTTTGGGCAGAATTTTCCTGCCTGTTTTAGTCCCTCTTGTTCTGTCTCCTGCCTCGGCGTGGGCGTGTCGTAGATTTACTGTGGGAGTTTCCAAAGGGCAAACCAGAACCAAACCACCCCAAACCCACCCAGAAATTCCTTTGCAGCCACTTGTGCCTGTTCCTGGGGCAGGAGGGGATCTGGCTGTCCAAGTCTCCTCTCTCCAAAGGTTCCACATTCCCGAGGGCAGCGATGGGAGGCCCTGGGAACACGTCAGGCAGTGGGATCAGTCTGCTACAGGGGACTTGGTAACTCAATCTTGTCTCACACAGCATCTCTCCAGCAGCTGGCACGAAGCTCCCGAAGAAAATATGTGTTGAACTATTCCAAGAGGCTGTTCAACACTGCAGAAAATGAAGCACTGAGTAGATGACAACGTTCTCCAAGCTTATACCAGTGGTTCAGGCTCAGGTGAGGGACTTAATTCTGAGTTTTGTGGGCAGCAAACGAGCTGAGGGAGGTAAATATATTTAAAAGCCATGGGCAGGGACACTTGCAGGTTGCTCGAAGCCCCATCCAACCTGGCCTTGGACACTTCCAGGGATGGGGCAGCCACAGCTCCTGCTTTCAGGCAAGAACTATCCATGAGCTCACTGCTGTTTACTGAGCACAGCCAGGCTGGAAAATGCAGCTCCATTTTAATAACTGCATCTGAGGAAGTGCTTTTGGAAACCCTGAGATACAGGTAATTTTTTCTTGTAAGGGTCTGTGATCCTGCAGAACCTCCTGGGGTTGTTAATGCAGTTTAAAAACAAAAATAGCATTTTAAAATCACCCAAACACTGCTGTTTCACAGGTGAAGTTGCATCTGGCTTTGTTCCAGTCTAAATCTACCTGGCTATTAAATCTGGCATGACTGATGTGGTCTTTGTTTTTCAAGGATGCATTAAGGGAGCTGTGATTGAAAGATGACACAGAAATTGTGTGGTGCTACTGCTGAGATCTCTGTGATTACAGCTGCCTTTTACACCTTCTGTGAAGTCCCACAACTGCTGAGTTATTTCCCTGCAAGGCTTTGTGAGGATTAAATTAATCTGGTGGTGTCTGTGCCAAGGAGAACTGCCAACAGAACCTCACCTGAACTCCATCCCCTCCTCAGGATCCTCATCCCTGCTGCAGGTGAGGTCACCACGTGTTTCTAAAACCTCTTACTGATTGACTCCAGGTGGTTGGGTGACATCAAGGAAAGAGGGGAAGGAAGGCTGGAAGGTGTGATGGGAAAATCAGGTGAACAGAGTGGCTCATCTGCTTCCTGCTGCAGCACTTCACCTCTGCCTTATAAACAGCTCTTCAGAGAAATTATCATCAAAATCTGGCAGTGCCTCTGTGTGGTGGGAGATCAAACCTCTCTTTGTGTGGAGCTCTTGGATCCTTTGATTGCTTGGTTCATGGATTTAAAAAAATAAATAAAAGGGAAAGGAAAATCTATAGAAACAACATTGAATGATCCCAATTTCGGTGCAGAGCTGAAGGATGAAGGTCACTGCAGCAATTCCTGCTTTGGTGAGGGAGCAGCAGCTCCTGTTTGCTCTCACACCCCTGGGAACAGCTCAGGAATTGCAGAATTGGTGTCATCTGGGTTTTTTTTTTTGTTTTTCCCACTGCTGGTGGTTGTAGAAATGCAGCCCTGCCCTGGAAAGGCTGTGCCTCTTCCCAGGGCTGGATGTCCATGGACACAGGAGGGGGCTCAGGGTGGAGCAGGATGAGCCAACCCCACCAATTCACAAAGGAAAACAGCAAACAGGATGCTTTTAATGGGCAGAGAAACATTATTAACTGGTGTAAATAACACATTTTACACATTTTATTTAGCATAAATCCTTCTAACAATTAGGAAATTGCCTGATGGATTGACTGCCACTCCAAACCCTTCCTGGATCCAACATTGTATTTAAAACAATTCACTGAATTATTATTTCAAATGAAGAATTATTGTGTGGTGAAGAACAGAAGGGGTGGTTTTGCTGGTCACAATCCCAGAACTTGTTTATTTGGGATCAGTGTTTGCTTTTGAAATGTCAAAGCTTGTGTGCCCACAGAAATGGGAACGTCCTGGGTGGAGAAAGGAGTCCCAGGGTGATGCTTGGGCTGGTTGTGCCTCGTGGGGTCACACACCTAAATGACTTCCTGGGGTTCTTCTGGATTCTTGGAGCTAAAATTGGCCAGTGAAAATGGAAACCTGGCTGCAGGCAAAGAGGTGTCTGTTGTAATCCTGGCAGTGATCTCTTCCTGGGGTCTCCTGTGTCGTTGCTTTCCTCCTGTCCCTCATGTTCGGTGACAAAATGGGGGGAAAAAGAAGAGAAAGCACTAAATGGTTGAACAGAAAACAGTGACATACAGTTTTCCTGTAAAAACATTCCCTAAATATTGAATGAAAACCCCCTGTGTTTAGAGACTGCAGCTTTTTTTCCTGTAATTACTTTCTTTTTTTTTTTTTCAGGCATCTCAATTCAAGTGTGTTAAATACAGACCAAGGAGCTGCTGTTCCTCTGCACAACAACAGTCTGAAGGAGCTGATGTGCTTGCAACTGTTTTTTTTCCAGCAGAATTAAACCTGAATTTTGTGGATGCTGGAAGTTATGGACTTGATGTGAGCAATGAGGCAGAATGGTAATTTTTTTTTTGGTACTTACTAACCTAGCAGTGGAAAACAAGATCTGATGGATGAACAGTTCTGTTCTGGAATGAATATCCCATTTCCCTCATGAACTCTTGACCTCCCACAAAATTCCTTGTTACAACCATTGAGTTATTAATTATATTTTTAAAAAAAAATTCCCTTTGCACCTTGTGGAAATGTAGAACCTTGGAAATAATGTTTTTAATTTCAACCATGGCTTTAATGCTTCCCAAGAGGTTTTATTTGTCACCATGGGCAGAACATGCCCTTTGCTTTAGAGGAGAGAAGACAACTGCAGTGCTGGTTGTGTCTGCATTGCAAGCATTTAAAAGGGATGAAAAAAGACTTTCCATGCACTTGTGTCTTTAACTGGGCATTGTTTCCACTTTTTTTGTGCTGGGAAATGGGAAGTGGGGCTGGGAAGAGAATCAGGAATCGGGGGCAGGTCCTCTCTGTTCCCATGGAAAAGTTAATAAATGATGTGACAGGAAGGAGTAGGATGAACATAAACTGCCTTTTGATCTTCTCCACTGGCTTTAAATGATGTGAATTTTACCAAATTCAGCTGTACCTCAGTCTGCCAGTGATACTTGCTGTCATTACAGCCCTTTTGCATTTTTTTATAAAGCCCTCTTTCAATACAACACTCCAGTTGTCACCAGGCAGGCAGAGATTTATTGTTCAAATAATTTGATGAGCCCCAGCTCATCAGGGATCCTCTTCCTTCCAGGCACTTGTAGGTTTGTGGGGGAACCCTTATCATTAACTAATGAGGGCTGTGGGGAGGTGCAGGAGTGAGATCTCAGTTCTCCTTGGCACTGATGGAATGTCAGCACCAACAAACACAGCACTGAGGGAGAGGTGGGTTCCTTAATGACTAAAGATATCAAGGTAATAAAGGAGCTCTCACAGTTTCCTTTGATACATGAATTAACTGGTTGTTTAACATTTATTCTGCACGTTCTCACCCGAGGTGATTTCTGTTCAGAACCATCCATGGGCATTTTAATTCAGCCCCATCCCCACCAATCTCTTTGCACAGAATGAAGTGCCTATTTTTAAATATGGCCTTCCAGTTCAATTCTCTCAATCTCTGGGGCAACTCCAGGTTGCCTCCTATTTGTTGTGTAACCTTCACTCTGTTGTCTATGAATTTTGAAATTAATCCCCACCAAGGCCATCAGATGATGTTGGTTTGCTGTGCTTGACTTTGGAGGGACTTTGTGGCTCTCATCCAAGTCTTTCCAACTGATGATTTCATCTGTAACTTGGTGAGGGATTGCTCAACAGCACAGGCACAGCAGGCCAGTCTGATGGGGAGGTGATAAAGCAGCCTCAGAATGAAAATAATAATAATAATAAAAATAAATAATGCAGAACTCTGTAAAGAGAGCTGTGCAGAGAAAGGGCAGATTCTTCACTGTAAATATTGGAGCTGGTAGAAAGTCAAGAATATACTGGATAATGTGCCAGCAGTTCATTTTAAACAGGGCTTTAAGGGCTTTAAGTGCTGGGTGGTGGATGTTGAAGGAGATGCTGAGGAGCAGAGCTGGGAGCAGGTCCCTGCCAAGGAGGAGTGGTTTTACACTAAAAAAGGGTTGATTTAGGTGAGATATTTCTTTCAGAGCCCACTGCTGTGTTGGTGGGAGGTGCTGAGCAGCAGGTTCCAGCCTGGCAGCTGAGTTTAGCTCAAGAAATCAAAAGAGCCTCGGGGGGAACATCCTAATGGGAGATTATTACATGTGGTTGAACACTGAGCAAGACCTGAATTAGAAAAGATGTTACGGCAGCTCCAGAAGTGGCTTATCAGTGTTTTTCTGAATTAGAGCAGAAATTGCAGGTTTTCCCTGGGTGACATTTAATTTACATGGAACATAATAAATTCAGAGTTTCCTCATCCATTCTCCCAATAAAACAAGGTGCAGTGAGTTGCTCATGTCTGGCTATGAGGTTGTTGCTGGTGTGAAATGTTCAGGTGGGGTCAGGAACATCCCTGTCCCACCTGGAGCTGCTGCCCTGGGACAGGAGACTTGGCTTGGAAGGGCAATTCCAGATGAGACATTCATGGCTGAAAGATTGAACCCCTCTGGAGAGATGCTGTGATTTTATGGGTTTGTATTTAACTAAAACCCCCCTGTTTTCCCCCAGCTGAAATGATGATTATTTTTTTAGCCCATCAGGGAGTTTGTAGTAACAGATTCCCACTGGGAAGAACTCAGGGGTGTGATGTGAAAGCAGCCTCTGGTGTTAATCCTGGCTGATCTATGTGGATGACAGGATGGATTTTAGCCTTGGATAGTGGGAGAGCTCCTTGCAGGGCTGGGGGGATGAAGTGACAGACAGAAGTGGATGCAAAGAGCTGTGTCCAGGTTGCTAAAACTCATTAGTGTCTTTCTTGCATAACCTGGTATTAATGCAACTGCACTGAAAAGTTGAGGAGATCTGAGGGTGGTTCCTATAATTACCAAATTTCTTTGGAAACTCAGTTAAGAAGCCATCTGGCCTAGGGATTTTATTGACCTGTCACTGGCTAATTATGTTGCAAATTTAATTCTTTGTGATTATCATTAGTAACTGTCCAGTGCTTTGAACAAACCCTTTTGTCTCCAAGTGTTGCCATCTTCAAATTTCAGAAAGTAATGAGGGGAAATGTTCTCTTAAGAGTGAAATCCAATCTATTATAAATATAATTGAAATGCCCAACAGTCAAGAAATTTGAAAGCTTGTTTTTAGAGCCCTAATTCAGAGAACATGTGGAAGGGCTTGAATATGTGTGGCCTTACCCAGAAAAACATCCTGAGGCCAGGGGGAGGTTTGGGGTTGGTGATTTCTGTGCTAATTTAGAGTCATTTGGTAAATCCATGTTGCCTTATATCCCATTTTCCAGGTGTTCTTGCCCTCTAAAATCTCTGTTGAGGTCTTAAATGTGTCTGAGCTCGGACTAACAGTTCCCAATCCCTTTCCCTCATGGCTTAGATGGACATGATGCATTTGGAATTGTTCACTACAACCTCAGTTTACCAGGTAACAGTGGGAGATGCTGAGTTCTGGGCTTGATTTAGGATATATTGGATTAAAAAAATGTTTACCTGTTAATGACTCATCCACAGGAGTCCTTTAATATGAATTGCTCCCAAAGAAGTGCTGTTTTCTCTGGGTTTACCATTCCCCTTCCTCCATTGGCTCCTCAGTGCAGCTAATTTAGCAAAATTGCATTTAAATGAGTCCCTGATGAGAGACCCAGAGTTCACATTTTTCTTTTAATAGCCATGTTAGTCTTTCCTGCCTGTTCAAATTCCATAAATGGCTCTTTACTCTCCACGTGCAAGACAGCTCTTCTATATCAGCCAAGGCATTATATTCCCAGCCTCACCTCAGGGAATCTCCAAGGAGTCCTGGTGCTTCCTTGAGCTGAAAGACAGGCTTTTAAAATGGGATTATTTATATTTATATAGTGGTTGTGTTCTTTAGCAGGGAGGTTTTGTGAAAAAGCCTCTTTCAGCCAAGTTAATCTCAAAAAATACCATGTCAGGAGGAAGCAGGAGGATATTTGGGAGTTTTCCCATTTGTTCCTACTCCAGGCTGACAAATGTAGTGTCTGGATTTGATTTAAGGGTCTCTCACTGAGTCGCCTCTGGAAAGACAAACCTGTTTTCCAAGAGCTTCCACAGTGCAAGAACATTCAAAACAAACATTTTGGAGGCAAAGGAGGATCTAAAATACAGAATTCCCTCAAAGGGCTGTTGGTCAGTGCTCTGGGAAAACTCCTGAGTGGAAAAAAAGAAGCAGTGGGAGGCTTTAAATGGAGCAGAATTCCCAATAAAATTGGAAAGGGCAGAATAGGTACAAGAGGTCTGGGCAGGACAGTTAATTATGGATGATAATAAAGGAGCAGAAATAACAGCAGGCACTTTAGGGAGAAATGAATGTGAATCTAAATTATTCCTGCTGCTTTTCCCAGGCAGGCTGGGCTTTGAACCACAGCTCTGGGATTGGAAAGGGGGTTTTTGTGCCCCAAATGTGTTGGGTTTAAACTCAGAAAATGCACCATTATTTCCCAAAAAGTGGAAGCTGCAGTTGGGCCAATAAATCTTCAGCAGAGTGAACAAGGAGCAGGGGAAATGAGTCCTAAATGAGTGCTGGTATTAGAAGAATAATTAAGCAATATTTACTTAAAATTATAGCCAATAACTTCTTTTACACCGAGATTAATTAAATTCTCACATTTCCTCCCAGTCTCTGCATATATTAAACATGGAAATTAATTTTCTCCAACAACTCATTAAGGTCCCGAAATGCTGCAGATCCCACTTTAATCAGTTCCTCCTTTGCTTTGCATTGTAAATCTTGCCATGCACATCAATCAGGCTGAGCCCAAACTGGGGCTGAAGCCACTTCCCTCTGCTCTTACACACTGAATTCCAGGGAATTTGTTGTCTTTGGAGAAAAAAAAAAAGTTGCTCCTTAAGCCATTCAAATGGGTTTTTTTGGACATTGGGTTTTACTAATTACCAGGTAGGACTGAAGGGGGGATTTCACAGGTCCTGAAGTGCTGGTGTGGGTGGGAGAACCCAAAGTCATCTCCAGGCACTTTCATGTCTACATCCAGTGTTTTCTGGGTGTTTCTATAGGGAGTGGTTTTACTTTAAAATTATTTATTAATTTGGAATTATTGAGTTGGTTTTATTTTAAAATAATCTGATCCTTTGAAATTATTAAATAATAATTGATCATAAAATCTTGCTCAAATGCACAAAGGCTTTTATCTCGTAGGTGAAAGGGGAGTTCTGCATTTCCACCCAGAAAGGAAGGTCTGAGGCTGGAAGTGGTGAGTGCTGGGATGGGGCTCTGCTGCCTGGGCAGGATGTGTCCTGGCAGGAAAGGTGGGTTTGGATGTACCACCTTCCCTGGAGAAACTGGAGCTGATATCCCCATCTTAGCACAGAATCATGGGATGGTTTGGGTTGGAAAAGACCTTAAAGCCCAGCCCATCCCACCCTCTGCCATGGGCAGGGACACCTTTCACTAGTCCAGGTTGCTCCAACCTGGCCTTGGACACTTCCAGGGATCCAGGGGCAGCCACAGCTTCTCTGGGCAAAACCTGTGCCAGGGTCTCCCCACCCTTCCAGCCAGGAATTCCTTCCCAATATCCCACCTAAATCCCACCCTCTGCACAGCTGAGGCTCACTGGGTTTTCCATTCTTCCCTTTTAAAAGGTAGGAGCGATGTTTTCCCATCTTCCTGGATGTTTGGAAACTGTTTTCCAGGCTTCAGATTGGGAGGAATTAGCATTTCCTACAGTGTGATAACCCCACAGCCCCATCCTGGATTCAGAACAGAACTGAGCATGGGGGGGATGAGGCAACTCCTGCTCAGACCAATATTTGAATGAGGCAGTTCAGTGATTGTGTTCTTAAATATCTTGGAATCTGTTTCTGGGAATTTGGGGAAGGCTGTCAAAGCTTTTGTTTGGTTGCAGGAGCCAAGAGTGGGAATCCCAACCAGGCACAGCCCTCAGAGATGGCTGAGCATTTCCAGCAAGTGTTTCCACACTAATTGGCTCCCCAGGGATGGGATGTGAGCACAGGGAACCAGCTTTGCTCTTCCTTCCCATTGGCATTCAGGGAGTGGAGAGCTTCAGCCCCCAAGCTGGAGCTGCTCACCAGAAATGATTAATATGCTGTTTATGGGGTGCAAAAATCCTCTCAGTGCACAGTGGGTGTGCTTGACTCAGCCTTTCAGGGCTCACTAAATCAGGTTACAGGGAAAGGCTCTTGTTAGCCCAGTGCTGGTCCAAAGCCTTAAAGAATTGAACAGGGAACTTTGATTTGGTGAGGATGTAGTGACACAACACGTAGAGAACACAACCCTCTGATGGAAGGCCTGAAGGTCTTACCTAAGGACAGACCTTGAAATGCCTTTTCTTTGACAGGAGGCAGATGGTGCCCTGGAGAAGAGGCAGGAGATGTGCCCAGCTCTTGCCCCGAGAGTTGGGGATGCACCTTGGTCTGGCTGGACCACCTTTCTCAATCCCTGATCAGACACCAAGGGCCAAAGCTCATAAAACACAGCAAAAATAGGGTTATTTTCTCATTTCTTTTATTGTCTATTCAGCAGATGGGAACTGCTCCTCCAGAAGGAGCTGGTGAAACCATTTCAATGGTTTTTAAACCTGTTTAAATTCAATGTACAGAATGTATGGCTGGATGTGTGTTTAGTGCAGCTCCCAGACCACACTGTGTGTATCTTATCCCACTAATTAGCTGGGTGAGAAAAATCTTTCCTTCAGCTTTGTTGATTTAATTCCTGATTTAATTCCTGGCTTTAAGGCTGTTTACACGAGGGTTCCCAGGCAGTTTGGGGTGAGGGGTGGGAATGCAGGAGCTCCTGTTTTTTGGCTGACTGGCTGCTTTAAAATCTGCTGCTTGGGCAGAGAGTGCTCATTATTTCAGGAATCAAGCAGGAATTAAGCAGATTGGATCCAAGGAGCTTGCAGAGATCCTGGATTTCCCAGCCAGAGCTGTTTGCATCCTTCCTGCCCTCCCAGGCTCCGAGCAGGAAGCAGCTCATCTTCCTTTCCATCTGCTCTCCCAAGGCCACCCATCAAACTCTTCCCGTGGTTGTGCTGCTGGTCCTGAGCTCCTGGGAGCACAGGGAAGGGCAACCCCCTCTCCTGGGATGGGCAGAGAGGCTTTTCCTGCCTGGATTGCTGAGGAAGAGGAGACCAAACAGCTCCACGGCCAGCTGGGCTTTGGGGATGTGAACAAGCACCAAGGGATGGTTTTCTCCTCTTGGCATCAGATTTGGGAATGCACAGAGGAATGTGCTGCCCAAGGCAAGAACTGTTGAACTTTCCAGCTTCCCTTTGGGCTCAGAAATGAGGATTTCTGGCTGAGAGCAGGTGAATGTGCACCTTTGGTGGGGAGGCAGCTGTGCAGCCTCCTGGGGAGGGTTTCGTGGTGCCTGACAAGCTCTCTTGGAAAAGCCTTAGAAATATAATATTTGAGATGGATTTTTCTCCTTTTTTTTTTTTCCCACCACCTGCAGCCTCTGAGCACAGGGCAGAGCCTTTGGAAAATCCAGATTTCTCAGTGATTCTGTTTATTCTTCCTTTAAGCAAAGTGGGTGTTTAAAAAAAAAAAAAACCCTCAGCATTTCCCCCCTGGGTGTTAAAGAGCAGTGCTCAGGCTTTGTTTGCAGGAAAAAGGGGATATTTATTTCCTAGTCCACACAGTTGACCAGGAACTCAAAAAGACCCTTAAAAACTTGGTTTGGTGTAAGTAGAGAGGAGGAAAATCCCTGCCCTGACCCCTGAGGGGATTGGGATGGGCAAAAGTCACCTGGAGGGATGGAGGGAAGGGCTGGAGATGGTTCTTTCTGCATCCAATGGAGCTGATCTGTCCATAGGAAGCAGCTCCTCCTTCCCTCAGCTATAATTAGCTGACTTTGAATTCCACTACGTGGCAGTTAATTTTAATTTCTGCTAAAAATTGGCTAATAAAAATGGGATCTGTTTCTAATGGTGCATTATTATCTTACAAAGAGGGAAATTCTGCTCATTAATTATCCCAGGATACCCAGAGCTCCCTTTCTTGCAGAGGAAAATCCACATTTCTTCTCCCCCGTGATGGTTTTGAGGACAGGTTGGTACCAGCCCAGGCAAAAACCCACTTGCATGAGAAGCAAAGCCAGAGGAAAGTCCTTCTCCCTCCCTGCACATGGATTCCTGCACGAGATGGCTCATCCCTGGCAGGCAGATGGTGCAAGAACTGCTGGTTACTTTGCTATTTCTTCTTTTAAATTGTTTTTCTTCTAGTGTGTGCAAAGGGGATTGTGAACAAAACCTGGTTAAACTCAGGTCTTCCTAACAGAGGGTGTAAAACTGATGGTGGGTTACAATGAGGGGTCAGGGGGGTGCAGCAGTGCCAAAGACATTGTTCCCTCTCTTTTTTTTCCATAAGCAAGTGCCAGAAATGAGGTTTGGGATGTTGTTAAAGCACTTGGCTCAAAGAGCAGCTTTCCAGTGATCTTCTTATTTGAGGGAAAAGTTAAACTTGTCTCTACCCAATGTTCTCCAGATTAGAACCACAGCTTTTTATGGGCACAACCTCAGTGCTGGTATAAAAACCACGTCTGGAAATCAAAATGGGGACCAAAGGCTGAGTTCAGAAATGGTAGAATCATGGAATGGGTTGGGTTGGAAGGGATCCAAGCTCAGCCAGTCCCACCCTGCCCTGTGCAGGCTCACCTTGCACTAACCCAGGTTGCTCCATCCCTGGCCAACCTGGCCAACCTTGCATCCATGGCTGGAAAATTCTCTGAACACCATTTTTTGCATCTTTTACAAATTCAGATTTAAACACTTTCTTAGTGACCCTGTTTGCTTCCACCACAGGGGGTCCTTTGACCTATGAAAAATTTGGGATTATTTTTATTTTTGTTTATTATCTTGAATCTGGTCTTGTTTATTTTCCCTCTATCGCCTGAAAAGGCATAAATATTTGGACAAGTTTAGTCTCAGCTCACTGACACTTTCACCACGTGCTTGAAACCATCCGAATTATCTCCATAAAACGCATTTCAGCTTCTTGGCAATCATAGAAAAAACCCTAAAGGAATTTGTTTATGTGCCTAAAGAGTGTTATAAAAGCCTGGGAAGCCACTTTTGAGAGCGAACAGGAATTTGAGTTGCCACTCTGTGTCTGTGTGTGGGTTTTAATACAATTTACAGCGAGCTGATGGAACGAGCTATTTGAAGTTTGTGCTGGTACCTTGGCTTTTATATATATATATATATAAAAGATATTGATATAATTTACAGATATAATTTATATATTTATATATATTAGATATAGATATGATTTATATATAAAATTTATATATTTATATATATAATACATTATCTATGTATAAATAAAATTTACATCAAGCTGATGGAACGAGCTGTTTGAAGTTTGTGCTGACAAATATATATATAAAAGGTATGTATATATATAATATATGTGTGTGTGTGTCCATACCTACCACACTACTCAATTTTGGCTCCAGCATTGTTCCCGATCAGATGAGCTGCAACCTGCCCATCGTTTCAGAGCGATCCAGACCCGCCTGTAAATCCGAGTTTCCCTTCATTCCCGCGGCTGGGAATGACAGCGAATCCATCCCTGCGCTGGAGAGTTGCCAGAAGTTTCTCATCTCGCTGGCTGTGGGCTGAGAGCTCCCGCTCTGGCTCTTCCTTTCTTTTTTTTTCTGTTTTTCCCCCCTCTTTGAGGTTTTTCTGGTGCCTGCAGAGCCAGCTCAACTCCGAGGTTCGCAGCTTCTCTCTCTCTCCCGCTATTCCAGACCCACCCTGGGAGCAGCCGGCAGTGCGTGGCCGTGGGATTCCTGCCTTCCTTCCTCGCGGGTGGCTCGGGAACTTCACAATGCGGCTGGTAAGGGATTTAATCCTCGAAATAAAGCCCTAAACCTCCCCCTCGGGCAGCTCTGGGGGGTGTTGGGGAGCGCGGCTTCCTCGGAACTCGTTAAATGCGGGATGTCGGGGGGTGGCGGAGCCCACCGGCACATGGAGACGCTGTTTGTTTTACTCGCCAGCCAGGGATGCACAGGCTGATTTCCTTAAGGAATATTGGATCAGGCAGCACTTTTTCCTTGGGGTACGGAGGTCTGAACAAACGGAGCTTAGAAGATGCAAGTTTATCGGGGAAAGCTGCGATTTGGGGCTGGGAAAGGGGGGAAGCATCTCCGTGTGGTAACGGTGTCAAAGAGCGTGCGGAGGAGATGCCTGGGAATTCGGAGGGCTGTGCCGAGCACCGGCCACGCTGCCCTGCCGGGATTTCTCCGGGTTTAACAGCCTTTTTTTCCTTTTGCTCTGCAGTTATTTGGGGGGAAAACGCGGCTGCGGTTCGTGGGGTGACACCACGGGGGGCTCAGCCTCGGGATTCCGCAGGAATCCGAGCCCTGGAATAGCAGATCGGTGCAGGGCTCCAGGAGCCAAGAGTTGGGCTGTTTGTGAGCAGGGAAAACCTGCCGGCTGTGCCGGGAGCAGCGCGGGGAGCGGGGTTGGATCCCTATGAAGTCATCGAGGGAACCAATCCGGGCTCCCGCGGTGGGCAGGGGACTGAAGTCATTTAGCTCCGATTGACTGAGCCTTTATTTTTGGCGTTCCTGCCACAGGAGTTGTAACAGGCAGAGATTTACAGATTTACAGGCTGATTAAGGAGCAAATTCTGTGTTCTGTGAGCAGAGCTTCCCTCGAGCAGCTCCCACAGAGTGTTACTGGGCACCCTCTCTGTCCAGGGCAGAAACAGCCCACGAGGCTTTTCCAAACACTGCTTGGACGTGTCCACATCATTCCAAGGCTGTCCAGCAGAGTGTGATGGATGGAAGTGGCTGGTTGTAAACGCCACAGGGTGGAAACCAAACCGGGGTGTTATTAACTGCGAGGAGACAGAGCAGAGGAACATGAGACACCACAGGGAGTCCGAGCTGGCTGGGAGTGTTTCCTCAGGCATTCCATGGGCAGGGATCCGATCCAGAGGTGAGGATCCATCCTGCACAGCCAATCCCTCCCTGCTGCTCCTCTTAACCCAGTGGGAAGGGAGGAGGAGCAGGTTTAGCATGTTGGTATTGATGGATCTGACACGGCTCCCCGTTCTCTTGTGGGTGGGTGGAAAGAAGCAAATATTGAATTATCATTTCTACAAAGCTGGAATTAATCTCAGCTTTTATGTTTTCCAGGACAACTTGTCAGACAATGTAAACTCATTTGCTAAATTGCACAGGAAAAAGAGGCTGCTTTAGGAATATCTAATTTACCTAGAGCTGGATGTGTTTTGATTCTTTTTACTGCCTGGTTCAAGTTTTTCAGCTTTCCAATAGGCTGGAGAAGCTCCACAGGAGCCTTATAAATAAAAGAAAGGCATAAAGAATTTCCCTCAGCTGGGAAATGAGGTGCTGGGATTCACTTCATGTTCCCAGTGCAGCTCTGGAAAAGCCTCTGGCTTTGTGTCCAACACTTCCCCCCCCTCTGCCTGCACTGTGCATTTCAAAGAACACACAGAATTTGAGACCTTCCCTTGCTTTAAATCTCTGGCCTCTTAAAACTCTTCATGTTACTTGAGGCCCCTGCAGGTTCCCACCCCTGCAGTTTGTGGACTCCTGCAGTCTCCATAAAACCCAGGAGACCATTTCTATGCCCAAGGGCTAAATCCTTGGTTTGTGTTCAAAAGCTTGTACACACCTGAAACACAGGGCTGAGATCAAATGCAAGGCAGGTGTTTGTGCTTACAGAACACAGTAGTAAATGACAGATTGGTTGTTCTGTGCTCTCTGAAGGTGAAATTTTACTGGTTTGGGGACCTGTGGCTTTTAAGTGTCCTGATTTCAGCGGGGGAAACACAGTAAACCAAATATTCAATGCTTCTGACATCAGCAAAACCTGCCATGTGAAGGCAGCTCTGGTGGGGCTGGAGGTGGAGATAGTTTCATTTAGCAAGGTCAGACCCCTCAGAGAGTCTAAAAAGTGGTTTTGAGATAAAAAAAAAAAAAACAAACCAGGGCTTGGGAAATTATCTGTGAGGGAAGAGTAATGATCAGCTCTTCTTCAGCATCTCTGTGAGGAGGGGAGTCAATGGAACTGAGACAACACTTCCCTTAAAGGGCTGGTAAATAAGTGGAGCCCTCGAGTCGGCCTTAGGAAAACTGGGAATGGTGATAAATGGGTGTTGGCAGAACCAGGCTGACATGGCAGACACTGAAATGGGCCATTAAATTGGAGTAGATGGTCCAGACTGAGCTGTTGGGAGACAAAGAGGAAAGGAGCTCCCAGCCAGTGGCACTGGGGCTGATTTCCCAGGCAGTCTGGTGATGGATTTAGAAACACCTGGAAGCAAGAGACCTGTTGGAGATGGTGTTTGACCCCAGGCACTGACTGTGACGATGCTCCTCAGTCACAGCCAGCCCTCCCCTGGCCAGGATGGCTCAGAGGAGCTGCTTCCTGGTGCTAAAAGTGAAATATATGTTATTTCCTAAACAGGAAAAATCAGGAATATAAACCACTCACCCACCTGAAACTCCTGCCTTCAAAGAGGGGAATCACACTGAATTATTTCTTGGGGTAGGAGAGCTGCAATGCATAAGATGATGAAGACATAATTATGCTGAATATAGGAAAATTGCCCTGTTGTAGGGTCTTTTTTTTACAGCATGTAAAATAACCTCAACAGGGAGCCAAATGAAATTTTACTGCTTAAGCACTGAAAAAGAGCTGTGACAAGCTCAGTGCCCAAATAAATACAGCACACATTACACCGGGTGGCTGGATGCAGGTTTTTCTTAAAAATCCCTATTACCAGTCCGTGGCAAAAGAAATTCGTAGTAAAACTTGGGGTTATTTCCAGAATTCAACGAGGTGTTTAAATAGGGCTGTTAAGTTTGGAGTGTTTAAAACACCCGTAAAACGTAGGTGTTCAACAGGACTATTAAATGCAAAGGTGCTTTTCGACAGCAGCCTCTCTGGCGAGGAATTAGGACGATAAAACCCGGAGAACAGGGGAAACTTTGCCAGTAATTCCAGCCCAGGACTGGGAAGATGGTGTTGGATGCTCCGTGTGAGCCGCTGGATGCGGAGATTGGTGTCATCAACCCCCCCCCCGGGCAATTTTAGGGACATATCTGAAAACAGTTAAGCTCCTTAAGATCCGAGGGATTTTCTGGAAGTGCTCCCGAGCCCTTCCCGTCCCCGAGGGGTGGCAGTGGCAGCGCGGCTGGAATTCCCCAAAAAGGATTTGTACAAACGCTTTGTAGGGTCGTCACAATCCTCGGCGACACAAATCCCCCACTCCCAGCGGCTTTCCCTGCCCTTCCCACCCAGCGAGCAGCCCAGCACGGGAACAAATTCCATGTGTTGGTGGTCTCCGGGTTGTTTTCCCACCCGGGCTGGGCAGTTTTTGCAGGGATTGGGGGGTTTATGGAGCACTCCCATCTCAGTGAGTTATGTGCGACCTCGGGGCATCAGCCTAAAAGCAACGAGGTGTCTGCTGGAGGGTTTCTGCGGTGATCGCTGTGATTGCTGCACCTGAAATCCAAGGAATTCGCCCCAGCCGGGCTGGCTGAGAGAGGAGGAGGCCAATTATTGAAGTGCTGGTATCTCCAGCAGGGTGGGGTGGGAGCCAGAGCCTCCTGGAGCAGGGAGAGAGAGCTTTGCCTTTCCCCTGCCCCGTGTCTGAGCCCCCCTCTGCCTCCTGCTGCACCGCTGCACCTGAGTGGTGGTGAAAAACAGGTAAGAAAGTGTTGATTCCTCTTCTTGGCAGGGCTGGGAATGCGAGTGGAGAGGGATCTGCTGGAGCTGTTTATCGTTCGCGTTTGCACCTTGAAAGAAAGAGTCACGGGGGGGAGAAAATGTGGAACCTGCCCTGCAGAATAACCTGCAGGCCCTGGAGAGAGGTGGCTGCTCTTTCTCAGCCTCCATGGCTCCCACTGTCTCTGGAAAGCTGCTTTTCTTTTCCCCCTGGCTCGTGGTGACCGGGAATTGCAAAGTGTGTGGAGATGCTGCTGGGCAGAACCTGCTCCTCAGAGCAAGGAGGTCCCAACCACCTCGTGCAGAGCTCTGGGACTCCCTGTGCTGGGTTTTGGGGCTGTGTCCTAAAGCTGGACTGTCCCTGGAGTGTTCCCTTTGGTTGGGTGTCAGCAGGATTGGCCTCGGTGGTGTTGCTGCTTCCAGATTTAATGGCTGTGTTTGATCAGGTTTTTATCAGTTTTGTGCTGTTGTTCCCCTGGTACATTTGTCTCCCTGAAGAACAGGGTGTGAGATTTCCTTTGGGATTGGGTGTTTGTTGAACTCAGGATTGGAGAGGAAGCAGTTTCCTCTGAGCATAGACTGGAGTAGTAATAATAATAATAATAATAATAATAATACCCTTTGTTCACTGGCCCAGATGCACTGGAGCTGTTCTTTGGGGTGTGTTGGAAATGCTTCAAGGCTGGTGTCAACTGCTCAGGGCAGAACTGGGAGGGTGGGGAGGCCCTGGCACAGGTTGCCCAGAGAAGCTGTGGCTGCCCCTGGATCCCTGGAAGTGTCCAAGGCCAGGCTGGAGCAACCTGGACTAGTGGAAGTTGTCCCTTCCATGGCAGGGTGGCCCTGGATGGGCTTTAAGGTCCTTTCCAACCCAAACCTCTCCAGGATTCTGTGATTCTGTGACAGAAGCTTCTGGATGTAGGAAATAAAAACTGTTCCTGGTCCAGTAGGAATGTTTTGAGAAGCTCCTCAGGAAAAGGTTGATAAGTTTGCAAGAAACCAAAAGACATCTTGTTTGTTTGCTTTTGTTGTGTTGTTTTTTTAAGATTAAAACCTACCAGACCACTTTGTAGCTTTTTCTGTACTGGCTTTGTTTAAGGAACAGAAACACCTTCATACAATACAAGAATACATCAGAAAATGCAGTTTCCTACACTTTGAAGCTCTGCTCCTTCTAAGAATGATCAGGAAAGAGGAAAATCCTTTGGGAGTGACCCTTTTCCCCTCCTATTCCAGAACTCCTACCATAAGCTCATCCCTGACAGGATTCTCTCAGGGATTTGCCATCTCTGCTGGTAAAAGGGGATGTGGCCCCCTCTGCCCACCTTGTGTAATGTAGGACAGAGTTCCATATTTCAACCAGGAAAGAAATGATTCTTATTGAAAGGACAAGGAAAAAAACCCCCAATATTTGGAATGGAAACTCAAGGGATGTGGAGATTATTGGTTTGGGGGAGATTTTTGCATCAGGTCTGGTGGGGTCAGATGAGGTGGTTTTGATGCCTCAGTGTTAGGAAGAACCTGCTATTTGCTTTCCAGCTCCATTTCTGCTGAAATGGTTTTGCTTCCCGTTTTTAAATGAAAAAAAAATGTATTTCTGACCTTCTATGTTTGCAGAGGAGAACTTGCAAATGTGAAACCCAAACAGAGCACAAAGACTCACAGCTTTTAGAGTAACTCTTTTTTTTTTTTTTTTTTTAATTGAGTTTTGTGACATTTGATGCTTTGGTTCATGGATTTTGAATGATAATACAGTGGGTTTGAAGTGTTTTGCAAATCACTGACACTGCAGCAGATTTGCTAAGTTAATCATAAATGGGATAAACCACGTGAAAAACATAATATTTTATTTTTTAGCGTTGTAGAATTATATGTTGTGGATCCTGTTAGGAGAGATTTCCTCCCATCTCACAAATTACTTGGAGATTACTTAAGGAAAGAAGGAATAGCAAGTAAAATTGGAACCTTTGATGTTAGTTTTTCTCTATTTTTATCTTTCTCCTCACTTTTTATCTCTTTCCCATTCCAAGTCTTTCATGCAGTGACTGAGAACAGAGTTCCCTGTCCTTTGTATGAAATGTAATAAATGATAAACTTATTTTTAACTATTTTTATCTTGCCTTGCCATTGATTTACCAGCTTTACGTGGCAATGTGCAGTCTGGAGGAGGTGAAAACCCCAAAACTTATGTTCTTATTTTAATTTTGTTTAAATTTTTTTAATAAATGTGGCCTCACTGAAGCCCCAGGTGGGGCTGAAGCCCCACTTGTCCATGGGCTGAGGCTTCATCCAAGTGTCCCAGAACCCCGTCCAAGTGTCCCAGAACCACATCCAAGTGTTTCAGAACCCCATCCAAGTGTCCCAGAACCCCATCAAGGTGCCCCAGAACCCCATCCAAGTGTCCCAGAACCCCATCCAAGTGTCCCAGAACCCCATCCAAGTGTCCCAGAACCCCATCCAAGTGTCCCAGAACCCCATCCAAGTGTCCCAGAACCACATCCAAGTGCCCCAGAACCACGTGGATGTGGCCGTGGTGCTGCTGGTTGATGGTTGGACTTGGTGATCTCAGAGGTCTTTTCCAACCTTAATCATTCCATGATTCCCAGTCTGGGTCTGACCTCCCACCTGCATGAGGTTTGCATGTAGATCTTAATTACATCCTCCAGTCTCTCCAGCATTTCACTCATTAATGACAAGTTTAATCTGCCCTTAATTTCACCCAAATTCAGTGTTTTTACAGTCTTCCTTAGGTTTGACTTGCTATCAATCTCACCTGCTGATCTTCCCCCTCCTCCCCTCACTTGCTGCTCATCTATTTTCCCCACATAAATAATAAAAGTGCTGCTCTGGAGCTCTGGGAGGCTCCTTTCGAGCTGTGAAAGTTTTGCTCATTTTATCCCTGAACGCTGCACACACCAATCCTGATACTCAAGCAGGGAATTCATTTGCATTCCGTGGATGCTCAGCTACCCCTCAACTCCTGCCACTTTGTCCCTGCTTCAGAATATTATTTACATTTATTTAAAAAAATCAGGAAACAGGCCTTTGGGGTCTCCATGTGCTGGGATGGGGGGAAATGACTTTCCTCCGTGTATTCCCCAGAGAAGGAATTTATTACAGTTGTTTTCTCCAGTCACAGTTGTAAGAAAGAGGGTTTTGGGGGGTTTAGGCTTTCAGATTTACTGTGGGAAGTGTCACCCATCACACAACTCACTTTCCAAGAGAGATAAATCAGCCCCAGAAGAGGCAGAAGGTGCTTTCTGAGCTCAGCTCTTCTTGCTGCTTGTGCAGATTGAGGGGGGGGGGTGGGATGTTTGCCCTTGAAGTTCTGCAGGTGATTTTTCAAACCCAATCCGAGCAGGCAGTCAAAAATAATCCTCTCCTGTGTGGCTTTGGATGCTGCTCTGGTGTGGTTTTACATCTGCTCTCGAGGTGGGCAGGAAAACCAGGATCATCCATTTGGCACCTCTGGGAGCCTTTGTTTGGGTGGGGAAGGTTTTCAGGGAACCCATCACACACCCACTACTTTTGTTGTCTCCCACCTCCTTCCCCCACTTTGCTTGGGGAGAGAGAAACACGATTTAATTCCAGTTATTTTGTCTGTTTATTTTGGTTTTCTTGCCTTGGATGAAAATTGTCAGTCAGGGCAAACATCATCTTCAAGCCTCTGTTTCAAACACACAGTGAGGGTCGTTTCCTTGGGCACTACTGCAGCAATTCCTTCTTCAGGTTGTTTTTTTTTAAATAATATTTTACTTTAAATCCTCCCCAGAAGATCCTCAAGGCTATAATTTCTTAGGAACCTGGAGTGTGTAGCGTTCTGTTTTTCTAAGTGCCTAAATTTTAGGGTAATATTTAACTAGTCTTCCTTCTGTTTTATCTCTCCCCAAAGCACCCCAAGCTTTTAGCCCTGTTTTTCCTTTCTTCCCATGGGAAATGCAGGAGGCCAACAGTGCCTGAAGGGGCATTTTCCATTGAACAGCAACGCTGTCGTGGTGCTTATTGATCCCAAAACATCAGCGTGATCGCTTTGGAATTGGGATGGAAAATGTCCCCTCCCAAAGGAAGGGATGCCAAAACCAGCTGGGGTTTAAGCTCAGCCTAAAGGGCTGATTTACATCTGTGTAAAGCCCATTTTTTGGGTCAGTGTTTCAGCAACTGCTTAGATTTGTGCTGAACTCCTCATCCCAACAGTCACAAAACTGGGATCTGCTTAAACCTGAAAATACAGACCCAAACTGGGTGAAATTCAGGCAGAGTGTTCGAACCCAGCCGTGTGTCCCAGGACTGATCTTGGGTTACCCATTCACAAGCACTTCTGCTGATTGGAAACGATTCCCAGAGCTCAATGCAGCATCACAGGGAGGGTGTGGACACAAAACACGAGTAATTTTAAAGTGATTGTGACTTTGGGCAAAGTTATCTTTCATGAAGTCTGAGAACAAGGTAATCTCTGCCTTCCTACAAGAAACAAAGCAGATTAATGTCACTGGAGCAGAGAATTTAATGGCTGCTCTGCAATTTAAAAGCTGCTTTCTCCGTGGGTTTATGATTTGAAGGAACATAATTAAAAGCAGAACAGAGGCCTGGGGATGATGGATGTGACCCCCCCATGGCTGCTGAGGAGCCCCTGGAATTTTTCCCTGGCAGAAGGTTGACAGGAGATTCACCATCAGGGCTGAGAACAGATTCACACAGGGCTGGGGGAGGGGGTTTGCAGAGGGACCTGTCACTGGGAGAAGCCTATGAATATTCTGACACAAATTTTAATTGGAACTCTCGGTTTAATTGGTGGAGAAGTTCGTGTTCACTCCCTGTGGTGATGGATGTGCCCCATCTGAGGGGTGTTCTCTGCCTGGAGATGAAGCGGCCCAAGACACCGAGTGCTCGTGGTGCCTGTCACAGCCCTAAAAATAACAGCATTAAGTAACTAAAGTAATTGAGCATCTTACATTTATAAAAACGAGTCCTGCAGTGATGTCTGACAGGGTGAATTGTACTGTATGTGGGGAGCCCAATCCAGTGGACGAGATTAATGGTCATGTAATGGGGAGAGAGGGCTGAAAACACACTTTCAGTACAGAAATTAAGAGGCATTAATTTAGACATAAGAGGCATAAAATGTTTGGAGACATTGGCTGGCTCGGAGTGGTAACATATAATAACAGCACTTTTCAAGTTTATTACTGTTTTCAGTATCACAGATGGCTGCAAATTGTCGGGCTCTCCTCTATTGTGTCTTTCCCCTCTGCCAAATTAACAAAAGAATGTTAAATCTTGGCCAGCCTTAATGCAGTGCATATGTTAACCGTGGCAATTGCCTCGTTGTGCCACTGAATTGATGGAAGCAAGACAAGATCTGGGGAAATGTGTGTGTTTTAGTTGGTACTGGGGCTTATTTTGGGATTCAGACTTATGTTCCCTGGAACAGGGATACATTTGCATTCCGTGTTTGCCAGCACATTTCTGGTTTGAGTGCTTTTCGTGTTTCACTCACTGCTGGGTGTATTTGGGGACAGAAACTTATGTGCAGTATAAACTGGAGCTCTCTGGAAGGTGAACAACTTCCCAGTTGGGAGGAGGCTCCTGTTTGGAGGGGCCGTGTCCCACCTGGCCCCACAGACAGGCAGTTCTGAGGGATGTGTTGCTTTGGATCCTGGAGAAGAGGCTGCCCTGATCTCAGCCTGGTCAGGGAGAAGATATCCACTGATGGTGTATTTATTTCAGCCCACCTGGAACACAACCTGGTGTTTCTCCTTGGGGGAAAGCCCAGATGTGTCCCCAGGAGCTCTCCCTGCCCTTGCTCTGCAGCAGCCTCCCAGCCGAACCTGCTGGTGGAGTTCCCTCTAACACAGCAGTGCTGCTGTTTGGAGCACATCCTGCTAGATGTTATGTCCAGGAGGAAATAATTCCTGGATTTCAGCTCTTCCACCTGTGCCCTTGCTGAGCTGGGTCCTGCAGAGCCACCCGTGATCCATCTCCCTGCACGGGCACTGCCCGGAGCAGCACAGCAAGCTGGAAGGAAACCCGGGCTGTGTTGGGATATAATTTATGCCAGTGAGCAGATTTAAATTATGGAAATCACTGTCTGCACTGAATCTGCCATCTGGAAAAAGTTATGCATCCAAAAATCTGTCGGGGCAATGCAGGGGACAAGGTATCACTGAGAGGGAGAAGGGCTGAGGGGGTAAAACCAACCTGCTCGGGGAAGATTTAATCACCTGCCCCAGCCCAGGGGTGAAGCTGCTCTTCTGTAATAACCAGCTTAATGGGGTAGGACTGAAACAACTGTTTAAAGCTTCTTTGGAGCCTGAGGGCTTCCAGGAGCAGGTAAAATGCAGGTTGGGATGCAAAGGAGGGGCAGGAGGGAAAGGGGCATATCCAGGGGTGCAGGGGCCAGTCAGCAATGCAAGGCTGGGGGCAGAGGAGATGAGACCTGGCCTGAAAGGATTTGGGCAGAGGAGAAGTTCTGCAGACATCCTACATGTGACGTTTTTGTAGTCAAGGGCAATTGGAGGGGTAAAAGGCTACAGCATTTACTGCCCCACTGGTGTTTCTTTAGGCTGGATGTCAGGAAATGGTTCCCCCAGAGGGTGGTTGGCACTGCCCAGGCTCCCCAGGGCAGTGGGCACAGCCCCAAGGCTGCCAGAGCTCCAGGAGGGTTTGGGTGATGCTCTGAGGGACAGGGTGGGATTGTTGGGGTGTCTGTGCAGGGCCAGGAGTTGGACTGATGATCCCTGTGTGTCCCTTCAAACTCAGGATATCCTATCATTCTGTTTTAGCTGTCCTGGTGTCTCTTAGGTCAGAGTGAGTGGGCTTGTCTGATTCCTTCTTCCCAAAGCAAGAGGATTGTGCATCCTGGAGTTGCATCACCTAATGGAGAGTGTTTTGTGGGCAATAATCCCTTTGTGAGCAGGAATTGCCTTCCCTTCTGCCCCCAGGAGGTCCCAAGGTGAGACCTCTGCAGAGCCCCCCCAGAAATCAATGTTGATGGGGTTAAGGACTTGTAGAACTGCCTGGAAAGGCAGAGGTTTGTTCTTCACATGCTCCCAAACCCTAAAGGCTCTTGGCTTTGCACAAACCCGTCCCAGTTTTCAACTCAGCCTCTCCTGAGCTGCTCCAGTTTGGGGCAGCAGCAGCCTCTGGGTGCTGTGTCATCCCTCCCATGGTGTATTAGTGATGTTCCATAAAGCAGAGCAGTAATTACAGAATGCTTTGTGTCAGATTTTATTGTCTGCTCCTGCAGGGTATGGGGAGCACCATTCCAGGAGGTTACAGCCCAGCCCAGTGCCTGCACACCCAGGAACTCTGTGGGCACGGTGGGTAATATAAAAAAACTCTGTAGGTAATATAAAAAAATCCCAGCTGGAGCTGTCCCTGCTGCTCCATAACAACTGTGGCAGCTCCTGCTGCGCTGCAGAAGGGAAATAAATGGTCCCCATTTCCACTGGAACCCCCCAGAGCTGCCTTACAGTGACAAACTATTGTCCCTGGGTTGTATTCCCAGGAGCCATTACCAGATCCTATTCAGGAAGCGTAACGTGATCTCCTGTATTTCTAATTATTTGGGAGATGAAGGGATAAACACTTCCCAGAGCTATTTTTTTTTTATTGCTTACCATCCTCATAACTAGCAGAGCAGCTGGGAGTGCTTCACCTCTTTGCATTGCTGCTGATTGAACTGTTCCTTAATGAAGGGGATCAGAAATATTGGGACACTGAGCTTTTACCTTGGGGCTGAAGTTTGGATTAATGGTTTCAGGGAGCTGGTTGCTGGACAGTGGAGGAGCAGCATCGTTTTCTGAGACAATAATGCTGGTTAAATTAAAGATTACAGAGCTGTGAAGGGAAGAGCTCTGAGCTCGGTGTCTGTGCAGCTTGTTTTTCACAGCATCCCCTCACCTCTTGGAGGATCAGGGTGAGTGTTGCTGAGTTAATGGACTGGCAAAGGTGGGCTTTGTTTTGTGCCAGCTCAGTGTGGAAGCTTTGAAGAGCATGTGAACAAAGCCTGCTGTGGCAGGGATAACAGTGAGGGAACACATCCCCCCTGTGCTGGGAATCACTCCCCCCTTCCCTGAGCCCAGGCTGGGCTGGGAAAAGGACTAAAGGGACAATTCACTGCTTGTGGTGGAGTCCCAAATCTGGGCAGTAATTCCAGCGTGGATTCCCTGGTTCATCACCTTTGATCCCCTACCTGGACCAGCAGCAGGGCACTCCAGGGCTAATTAGTTGTCAGCAAACCTCTCATTCTTGGAGTGGTGTTTCCCCCTGGATCTGGTCTTAGGGCTGCTGGTGTTGTGTGCAGACAGGCACGTGCTCTGTTCACCAATTCCTCCACCATTAGTGGGGTTTGTGCTCTTTTTTTAAAAAAAAAAAAAAACAAACCAAACCATCCAGCTTTCTTCCTGGAGAAAAATCTGTGTCCTTGCAGACACTGCAGGAGGAAGGATGAGCATGAGCCCAGTTCAGCACTCTCCTCTCTGTGCACTGCCAGCACACAGGACATCAGGGCAGGCTCACCTGGGCAGCCCTGGGAGCTCAGAGCCACAAACAGAGGAATGCAAGTAGAAAATGAGGCCAAAATAATGTCATCTGTAAGGCTAAACTGTGACCAGAGCCCTTTGTCTGTGGGTGTGGTGGGTCCTCTCTGCCTTGGAGTCCCCCCATAAGGTCTGAGGGTCTGGTTCCTACCAGCAGTGTCCTTGGTCAGCCAGGGGTTATGATTCAGAGCTGGAATGGACTGGGAAACTTCTGTTGTGCTGCCAAACAGCAAAAGAACATCAAAACTGCTTAATATCCCTAAAAATCCCAAATGTGAAACTGCTGCAAGTGGATGGTTTGGTGCTTTGGAGTAAGAAAGGGCAGCCTGTTATTCCAGCTGGCTCAGTGTCCAAGTCCTCTCCAGGTGATGGCCTTAGATACACTTTGGATATTATTTTCAAACCCCACAATATTTAAATAGAAGGATCTGATGGGATGTGGGTAGAAAAGCTTGTTGTCCCTGTGAGAAGAATCAGTGGCAGAACAAAGCTGCTCCATCTGCTCCTTGGGCAGGGCCATCGATCCAGGGGGGCTCACAAAGCCCAAACCTGAGACCCAGGTTTGGAGAACGTGCCCCAAACTCCTGTGTGATGGCAAGGAAAGTAAGGACTCTGCCACAGATACAACAATTATTGATTAAGTGCATTGTGCTGCTCCTCTGCCTGCCAAAATTAGAAAGGGGAAACACGAGATTTAAATAGAAATCCATTCACTCCCTCAACAGCCTTTAGTGCCTCGCTGCTAAATTTGGTGATAATTAAGTTCTTGTAATAAATGTGATTCCTTCTCCCAGCTCTTTTCCAGTGGTCAGTCCTTGGGCAGGAACACAAGTGTTTCCCAGGATCAGCAGTATTCCTGTTATCCCACTGCATGGGGGAACTGCCCTGAAACAAAGGATTGAGCCAAACCTTTGTGTCTTAGAGGGTTTGGGGTTTCTTGATTAAGCAGGAAAACCTCCTTGAAAAATGGCTTTGTTTTCCTCTAAGCATCCAACAGGAAAAACTTCTGATAAATCCAAATGCTTGTGCAGCTCCTGGTGTTGTGCTGTGAAAGAAAGGAATTCTAAAGAATTTGGACAGGAACCTCCACTGATGGGAGCCAGGCTTCAGTTTGTGCCTGGCTTTTAAAAACATATTTGGGCACCAAGCAGATCTTGGAAAAATGTTTCATCCCACTTGTGGTTGGTTTTTTTGGCCGTGCTGGTAAGAGGAGCAAAGTCAGTCTTAGTGACCTCGTCAGAAACCACAAATCCTCACAGAGGGAGCATCACAGGAGAACTTTGGGCTTTGGATTCTGGCTGCTCAGGAGATGCTGCTGGGCTGGAGGCACCTCCCTAATCCCTAAAACTGCCAGAGGGCAGGGTGAGGTGGGATATTGGGAAGGAATTCCTGGCTGGGAGGGTGGGGAGGCCCTGGCACAGGTTGCCCAGAGAAGCTGTGGC
>JAWWLV010000194.1:13609-25493 GCA_035041135.1 Platyrinchus mystaceus | reverse complement strand
TAAAAGATGTCAAGATTTGAGGCAAACTGAGTGAAAATTAAAATATCCTGGGGAGAATACATGAGGTTTTGCCATCTTATTATTTTAAGAGGACCCTTAAGGTTACTTATTGGCATCAGTCAACCTTTGAAGCACAATGTTAAACAACATTTCTATGTAAATTCCTTCACTGCACTTGATCAGGTGAAAAAACTCTTTTTCATAGCATTGGTTTCTCTGAAAATCATGGCACAATGGCTTTTCCCATAGGATCTGAAAATCTGGCTCATGTTTTACTGTCATTATTTACAACACTCACTGCTCAGTAGAACTGGGCCATGTGGGAGGTATGTTGGATTCATTGTTTAGCAGTGGACTACTAATGTACTTTAGTTTTATAATAAAATAAAACTTATTTCCCATGAAATGCAAATCCCAGAAGCCAAGAATTGTCTTTACACATGGAGATGCCCATTGTGGGGTTTTTGAGGTGATGCTGTCTGTTTGAGCAAAGTCCTGTGATTCAGTCTGGCTATTTGTATAAGTGTCAGTTAAACCACCAGTCTGCAGCATGAGTCTAACATTTTAAAACTAGTGGCAAGAACCCAAAAAATAGCTTCTCCAATGTTAGGTACTGATGAAAATCATTCTAGTATGGGAAATAAAATATGAGATGCATATCCTATATGCATATCCCATATGCATATAAGAACAGCTTTTCTTCTTAGTTTTTCCTAAGAATTAGTAAAATAATAATTTCATGAATGAACATTCAGCTGCTCTAAGCAGCAACATGGTGTAAGATGCTGGAAAACTTTTTGAGGAGCAGGAGTTCATGCACAAGCAGCAGTGCCCTGGAACATGTGTCTTTGTCTCCAAACCATCTTTCAGATTTGCAGGCAAAAGTGTGCCAGCTCTTATTGCTGTGATTCAAGCTCACATGATCATAACGTGCATAATCAACACATCCAATATATCTATCAGGGACAAAGGAATAAACATAAAGGCATGAGTAATTAATGGAAGATGTGATAATAGATACCGTCAGATATTGTATAAATATTTACCAGGAGCAAAATCCTGGCTCTGTTGAAGTCAAGTAGAGGCTCAGTCATTGACTTCAGTGGAGTCATGACAATCCTCATGAACCTTGCCATGTCATAACGTTGGTGAAATTTACCCAGTGTAGAAAGCCAGTACTTGATGTAGGCACCAGTCCAATTTTTGAAAGAACTGTGAAACCTGGAGTTTGAGCTCTTTTCAAAACTTCTTTTGAAGAGTGCAGTAGTTCTTATGAGGAGCACTTGCAGATGGAGGTTGGAACTAGATGATCTTTAAGGTCTCTGCCAACATGTTCTATGACTCAGGCACCAGATCAGAGATTTCTGCAGGAAATGCCACGAAACACATTAAAAGGAGTAAATTTAAAATACATGTGAAAAAATATGTTAATGTCTGGAAGAAATTAAGAAATCTTTTTAAAAGATTTGGGTGAGTTGTACCCAAATAAATTAGTACTGGGGAGTTTATTTGCAGAAAAACACACCAAGACAATCCCCAAATCCAAAAAAGCATCCCTTACGCCAAAGAAAAGCTGACAAAAAGGTAAACTTTTACTTAAATAAAATCCCACATTCAGTCAGGATTTCAGTGGTTTCAACAACTGTTTCAATTTTTCTGTTATAATGCTTCAACTTCAAGGACTGCTACCTACCCTTTTTTAGAATAAATGAATATTAATAACTCTCCTTACACATCAGGAATATTTGGATTCAAACAAACTGGAATTTTCCAACTTTAAAAGCCATGGAAAATTCTGATCTGTTTTATTGTGCAAGTGGTAAATTAGCAACATGCAACAAGGCAACAACTCTTCAGAAGAGACCTGTCACATTTCATATGATACTTTAAACTGCATACCATATAGGATGAGACACTGTGCCTTGTCCTGCTTTATGAAACATTTTTTAATGACAAATTGCTTGTCCTTCTTAGTCATGAGATACATAGAAAAGGTCAAAGGATTGATCTGAACCTCTTTGATGTCTGAGGCTATTCTGCTGAGCATTCAGCCCTCTCTTTAGTCTACATGTCTGACAGTCTCCAGTGGAATTTATAAACAGCTGTAACATTGCTTAAAAGATTTATTTCTCTCTAAGTGGACAGATATGAACTCTAGCAATGGTACCTTGTATGGTACCCTCTCCAGATGAATACTTTTCATTCATAAGAAATGGTATCTCATAGCCTGAAATAGGCATTATACATTGTACGGATGATTTTATTGAATGACCCATCAGGAAGTAGTATAATGCAACTAGATATATGTTAATAAGTGCAAGAATGCCAAACAGTGAGAATCGGTTGCTCAACAATTGGAGAAAGCACAGAAACCTTTGGAAAATGTTGCAGATTGTAATTTAGTTCAAAGCAAAATTGCTGAAATCTGTGCATCTGTCTAGCATGCCAAAGGCTTTTCTTTAAATGTCTAGTCTTGTATCCTGAGCCTGCTAAATAGCTAAAATACAGGTGAAAGCAGTTAAATTCCGTTTAAAAATTGTAGCACTATTTGTGCCTTACTGTCTTGCCTTTGGTGTTTTTGAAGACTCTCCCCCCTTTCTTGATTGCTCTGCCTATACGTTAAATGCAAAGTAAACCTGTTTAGAACATAGAGTAACCAAGCACTGATTAGTGCTGAGAGCATTATTCTAAATGACTTCTCTACTTTCACCCGCAGATGATTCAATCTTTTTGCCGTGAATCATGCACTGTCTCCTTTATCTGAGAAGTGGAAAATGAATGGTGCAGTAGTGATATTCAAATAAGATATTTTGAGACTAGAGGAGTACTTAAGACACATGAATGTCATACTGCCTCGTAGGACTGCTGTAAAATGCTGGGGAAGTGGGGTTTCTTATTGGTTTGGCAAGATCCTAAATGTTATATCATAATGTGTCTTAATGCAGAGGGTGACAGTCTCAGCCAAACTTTGAGGAGCTTATGAAGTCCCAGCTGTTATACCCCTTGTACTCCTGTTGCGGATTACTGTAGCTGAAATAACTGTCCAGGGGTTTCCTTCTGACTGTACTAATTTTCCTTCTGAGCAGTAACTTGGAAAAAGAGAAGACTGGTTTTAACTGGAATTGCAAGAAGAAAATAAACCCAGATTAAATGCTTGAAGCAAACAGGCCCATTTATATAATTCAAGGCTTTCAACTCATTCTAATCTTCAAACACTGAATCTTAAAAATGAAAAGCTTGTTTTGTTACAGATGAGCGATCAAATGTATTGATTGTTAGCAAAACTGCTGTTTTGAAAATCAGGAGTAATAACTCCAATTGACTTCATTTGGTCAGTAGAGGTAGAATAGTATTAAATGCTTGTGGAAAAACGTCTTGAAAATGTTCTTGTTAATGAAAAATAGATGACAGTAGACAAATTTGAGTACACATTTTTATCATAAGAAGTTTATTAGCATTGCTACATCATCAACTGGAAAAAAAAGGAAAAAATAAGAGTTTATTGCTTTAAAGAGATAACATACTTGTGATCTTGAATTCTCGGTTGGCTTTGTAATATGTATTTCTAGCTACAAAATTCTCGGTGCAGAGTTTTGGACAAGACTGAGAAGATAGATATGATCTTCAGTTTTACAAAAATCTAAGCAGTAAAACTGACTGGATGGGAATGAACCTAGTGCTGAATTCTTGCAGCTCATAGGAAATTTTTACTCTACACCAGTACTCAGGCTAGAACAGGACTTAATCAGTGGCCAGTTGAAGCACAATTCTGTGTGCCAATGCATCACCATAATGTAATGCACTTTAACACTGATACAGCATAAAATAAAACAATTGCTAAACAGAAATATTTCACTGTATGCCAAATTACTCTAAAGCTAAAATACTTTATTCCAAGCTACATAGTACTAGATGAAATTAGCAAAGCTGAAATACACCTTTTCTAACAGGAAATATTCTGGTAAAAAAAATTTGTGACCTGCCCTCTCACTTGTATTCCTACCCTATATAAAACCTGTTCTTAATATGTTAAGATACTGAGAATTCATGGGGGAATTGGTAACTGCCTTGGGAGGTGGCGGGTGGGGTTGGGGGAGTAATTTAAAAGCCAGCCCTGTGCTTTGAAGAAGTTAAAGACATTTTGCTTGCATCAGACCCCATATCCAGCAGCAATTGTGATAGAGCAAGTCATTTCCCCTCAACTCTAGCTTCCCAGCCATGGATGAGGTGACTATGACAACACTCAAGGCAGGCAAGGATACATGGCCACTGAAGCAAGTTTTCTTCCAGTATGAGACAGATGGCACCACTCCCGAGTTTACCCTGTTTTCTGTAGGCTATTGTTTGTTAATTAAACATAGGAAACAGGATGTGAAAGCTTAGATTCTTCTGACTGCATACAGCTGGGCTGAATCTTGACCTGTATGTGACGTATTTTACAGGTTTCTGAAAAACTGCCTAGTTTACAGTGCAAGAAAAATTAAAATAATGTAAATACCATTAAATATATAAGAGAAAGCGGACTTTGTTTCTAATTAACATACAAAAAGGAGAAGCAGGAGATTAAGAGTTCTGACCAGATTTTTGCTTTACCACTGACATTAGTAATCAAATAGAAAATTGTGCAAAAGTAGGAGCATGATCCTGTTTTTAATACAGTCACTGGTGGTTTTACTACCCATTGCTTTGAATAAAATTCCTGAGCCTAAGCCCTTTCAGTTTTGTTGTCTAGAAGTGTAGGCCTGCTTTTAATCATTTTATTATCCTTTTCTGATTTAACCGTAATGTTCTTCCTATTTATTTGGACAAAAGAAACTACAACTATTCTTTCAAGGGCTTAAGTGCTGTCTGGATGGGTGGTCTTACTCTTCTAAAAGACAAAAGTGTTGAAAAAAACCATCTAGTCCTGACATTATTTATCTATCTATGGCTTCATATTAAATGTCAGATTGTCATTTAGGGGTAGCCTGTAAAGATTAAAAAACTTTAATTTGATATATAAATTACACTCCAATTATATGGGACTTATGTTACCCTCCCTGAAATGATTTCTTTCTGTAGACAACTGGATGATTTTTAGCTGTAATTTCTATGCATTTTTTTCAGTATTTTTCTATTTGTTTAAGTAAAAGAAGTCAAATAATCCTAGGCAGAAAACCAAATTACTAAAAAGATATAGTTTACTGCACAGGTCTTCAGTGATACAAGGAGATATTCTGTATCAAAAGGCTATAATTAGCAACTAACTAGATAAATTCAACAAATAAACAATTCAACATAAAAATAAACCTTTGATGTTCAGAATATTGAACAGGGAAATGTAAGGGTGAGATTCTGCTGCCATCAAGAGCAATGCAGAATGCACTAAACTAGTGGAAATAGCTTCACATATGTGTAGAATCAGTATTATACCAAAAGACCCCAATCCAAATGCATAAACTGCTGTCCTGTGACAAGTGTTTTGCTGAGGATGAGTTATGAGGAAGACCCAAACTCCTTCCTCTAAGCAATTGTAAATTCGAAATTAAGAGGCTCCAATTGAGGAAAAATGTGGATAAAGGAAAGATAACAGCCCCTTATTAAAAGATATATGTGTGTTGGCAGAACAACAAAAAAAAGCAAATAAAACAACCAAGCAATAATCTTATACCCAAAAATAATCCCCTTCAAAACAAACAGATAAACAAAACAAACAAACAAAAAAGTAAACAGTTCAGTTTGTGTCCTTTGGTGCAATTCTAACCACCGTCAGCAGAGGGTGCTGTTGGATCACTGGCAATGCAGAGCTTGTAGTGTCCAGTGCCGGTCAGCAGGTGGCGCTGTTGGATCACTGGGGTCACCATGAGGGGTTCTCCCCGGGTGTGCTGGAGAAGCTGAAGCATGGAGGTCTTCCTTCCCCCCCCACCAGGGAAAAAGGGAGAGAGAGAAGGGAAAGAAAAGAAAAAAATCCTTCCCAACGGGAACTCAGTCCTTCTGGTTGAGTTGTGTGGCACAACCTTCCCTCTCCTTTGATGTTTGCAAGAACTGCTGCCAAGAAAGAAAAACGGGAACGGAGGAGGGGAAAATCTCCCGAAACAGTTCCTCTCTGATGGAAATCCAAGCAGAATACACGGCTGGCAACCAGGCTGAGAACAAAGCCACCTCCGAGCTCCTACCCCGACCTTGTCCCAGCTCCGGCAGCAGCCGAACTCCTACCCCCTCCTCCCCCCGTTTCCCAGGAGATGAGAGGAAAGAAAGAAAAAAAAAAAAGTAAAAGATAACTCCTTACCCCTCCCCAAAGACAAGATCCTGAGGGCCATGAACCAGGAATGTGGTCTTACCAGCCCCTTCTTTTGTGTTACTTAACTGCCTAAGCCACAGTCAATCTACCCATTCAACATCTCCTTCACACAGTGGGCAGGGGGAAAGGAAAAATTCCTGCTTAGTTTCTAAGAGCCAGCAAAACCATGACAACTGGACTAATTTGTAACAGTATCTCTTCCCATTTTTTTTCTTAGATCTTAACAAGACATCAAGATTCCTGTGAAAGATCACTGTGCTATACAATTTATTTATATATAAGGAAAAGACAGTCCTTATCCATAAACATTAGATTCTAAATCTGTATGCACATACAAATATTTAAAATTTTTAAACTAATTTAGAATTTGATACTTCAACTAAACAGATGCGTTTTTTCAGTAAATCAGATATGAAAAAGCATGACAATAGTGTACTGTAACCTGCAGGAACTGTCCACTTTGTGAAATGACGTAGAAAATAAGGCTACAGCCCAGCTCCACATTATGGCCTAAGAAAGTTAGCACGGGACTGTGACAGTTTCTAGGGAAGGAATCCATCTGCATAAGCACAGATGTCTAGCACAGGTTAACATGCACACACACACACGAAATAACAAAAGCATTTAATTTTAAAATGAGAGAAAGGATGTGCCTCTTGCCTTTTCCATCCTTCAGGTACAAAGAAAAGGTTAGCTCACACTTTCACAGAATTAGTAGCTGATTGGAGACTCCAGTACAGATTTATTTTCTCCTGGTTTTCAGGGATCTTTGCAGCTGCCTGCTAGAATTCTTAATGCTAGTACTGAGGCCTTAGCATAAGGTCCTATATACACCTTTCTTAGGTAAGTATTTTTATATAATTCCTGTTACAAACTTATCTTGATTTATCTGGTTCATCTTCTAATAACCCTTGCCCTGTTACTTTAGCCATGGGTGGAAATAAAAACTGGAACTAACAATCCTTCTGTTACTTGGCTGGCTCCCAGGCCTGGAGCTTGTTCTGAACATTTCAGGAGCCATTGTTTGTTCTTCACATAAGAAACTCGCATAAGAAGGTGTGTTGCCTGGCAGCCTTCATTGCACAGGTCAAGCTCATATTGCCTTCTGTACATTTATGTAAGACTGAGACAGACAGTTGCAATGTGACTGTTGAACCAAAGCGCTGCCTTTCGGCTGAGCTGGGATAACTCAGTTTGTATGCTTTTTGATCAATGACAAGTGCAAAGCAAACACTTTAACCTATCAGTGTCTAGAGGCCTAAAAGCTCCAACAGAGGTTCAGGCTTCTGCCAGTAGCAAATCATTACACTGGGATATATTATTAATAAAGTTTAAAAACCCAAAGCATTTATTGAAACCAAGAAACTAGTTGATTCATAAAAGTCATGAAGGTAACAAAAATACCTAATTTTTAGATGTGATTTTACTGCTTAAAATCTGGATCAATGGCCGGTAGTTGTGAATGGAGTTACCTCCAGCTGGCAGCCAGTCACGAATGGTGTTCCCTAGGGTTCAGTATTGGAGCCAGTCCTGTCTAATATCTCTATCAATTATCTGGATGAGGGGATCAAGTGCACCCTCAGTTAATTTTCAGACAATACCAAGTAGGATGGGAGAGTTGATCTGTTTGAGAGACAGGCTGGATAAATGGCCAAGGCCAGTTGTTGTGCCTAGTAGTCTTCTCATCAAAGAGGACTCAATGGTAATCTCTTTAAATGAAGGCTTGTCTTACTACTCCATTCCCACCAAACAGGAAAAAAAAAGGGTCCAAAAAAAGTATCCAAAATTACAGAAGTAATTTTTTCCAACATGACAGGGTTTGTTTTGCTGCGCCAAATTCTGATATGGCATTGCCTATGGGAACTTTGTTTCTTTTCTCCTTATCATATAGAAGAAGAAAGCCTTTCAGCCATTTCTTATGACCATAGCATGCTGTATTTTTCCATCCTTAACTGGATAAAATAAGGTAAATACATCTTCTCGCCCCCTCCCTATTTTCTTCTAACTTCCATACCTAATTCCAGCTTTGACTGCAGAGGATGCCCAGAAAGAAATTCACCTGAATGGTCTAAATGGTAATTTAGGAGGCAATTAGGCAGAGACTAGTGATCTTGTTCTCAGTGACAGAGAATCTCATGGATTTTCTACTTAGGATAGAAAAGGTTGATGGTTTCACTCAGAAAAAATAATATTTAAATGTGAGGAGAAAGGCAAGAACAGACATTGCTGTGAGTACTTAAACCTTCACTACTTCTTGTTTTGTTTAGGAGATTAAAAACTATTTGAAGTTTCTTGCAAATTAAGAACAGCTGCTTATAAGCATGAGGGCCTGTCCTCATCTTGACTCCCCTTTTACAAGTTATTTGAAAGACAACAATGAATTTCCACATAGTTTAATGACCATTGTTCTTATACACTGTGTTTGTAGTACAGTACATACTCTTTACTTGCTTCCATTGAGTTGTGACCTTGAAGAGCATTTATGCAGATGGACACCAGTATGTCATCTATTATTAAAATTTTCTATAGTTAAGACACAGGCATTTGGAATATCTGTGCTTTTGTGTACTAAAAAGGCAGAAGTAACAGCTTTAGTTTTGCCTGAAGAATCCAACAGAATGTTTGGGTTTTTCATTGGGCTTCAAGGTATTCTTGAAAAAGCTCTTTTGTGAACTATTATAATCTCATCTATTTTTTTTCTCTCTTAAACCATTGCCATGTTTCACCACATGAATTCTTCATAACTTGTTTTTGCTCATTCTGCTTCTGAGAGCAAGAAGGGAAATCTCTCTGGTGGTACTGCATGTGTGTGGTCGGGAGCACATAGCCATACATCCTTAGTTCTTTGTGAAGAACAAAAGGTCTCTGAGTAAATTTTTTAGATAGTATTGCAACATAGATCTGGTACGGCAACACATCTGAAAAATGAGATTCTTCCTGTGACCTTCTGGAAATGGCATTCCAACGGAAGACCAGATGACATGGTAATTTCTATAAACCAGAAGGTTTCAAGTCTTATGTAAGGGTATCTCAGGTGTTGGCAGGTGGGATCTTTAAACCTCCACTGTCTGCTTTTTATCTTTTTCACTGAAATTGATTTAGCCCCAGCTAAAGACATAGGCAGAGATGGCTTATTATCATACATTACACTGCAGACAACAGCCAAAATTGCCATCACCTGGGCTTCAAGGAAACCTTTATTCTTGCGCAAATATAATGCTGTCTTTTCACGGGTAGTCAGAAGTCCTCCAGCACACACTGAAAACAAAGTAGATAGGAAGGAAAGAAAAGATCACCCACGTTATATTCTCTTCCTGTGCCCTTCGGTTGTATCTACCATTCTTCCCCTGAAGTGCTGTATCATCCTTTACACAGTTGCCCCAAAATACCCAAAGTTTGTACAATCCTACTATATTTACGTACCTTCTGTAAAAACTCTCCTTTCTGATTCTAAAGTCACCAAGAGAGAAAAGTACATTGAATGTTAAAGGCTATTCAGAGTATCTCGTAGGACAGGTACTGAGATGAAAAAAATCACCAGTAATATATTACTTTTCCAGTGGGGTAAATCAATCTGGATTTGCATGCTCTAATAGGAGCATATTTTGTCTACAGGACATTCACCTTCTGCTTTTTGGTTCATTAGTTTGGGATGATGGTTAAGCGGAATGTTCAGCCAAACTACACCATAAACAATCTCTACATAATGAATGATGCCCGGTCTGTCTGATTATGACTTAAGAAATGTTTATAGTCTAACTGCATGTTTTAGGCTTATATTTTATGGAGAACAAAACTGTCCTCTTATGTCCAGATCCAAAGTGGGAGAACTAGATTATGCTTTCCTTACAAAGTCAAGGATAATTCTGTGGGAAGGGAATACTCTGTATATCTCATCTTTCTCCCTGGAAAAACATTTTTTGCAGCCTACAATATGAAATACTGCTGTAAAGACTGAACTCCTCTCTGTAGGTCAGCATCTGACTCCAAGCAGAAATACCTGGGTCTTGCTTCTGGCAGATGTTGATCTGATTTGTTTCTAAAGACTTCCACTAGCTTCCCTTTCCTTGCCAATCTAGTCTGGTCTAGGGTATCCTTATCAGTAGAAAATTTTTCATAATAACTGACAGCCATTATACTGCTGCTGCTTAAACCCATTTATCCTTTGTTGTCATGCACTGGGGATATGTAAAATGCATTATCCTTCTCCTTTGTCATCAGCTGTATATGTGTTTAAAAATACATGTGCCCCCCCCCCAATGTAAACTGCAGACATAGAAAATAGCAGAACCTCTGCTTTTTCAGCCATCTAAGGTGTGTAACCATGCAAACCAGAAACCTCTTTACACCGTTGAATAGCATGCTAGCTAGCATCCTCTTCTGGTTGATAAATTCACAGAAGCTTTAGTTCATACATATATACACTAATGTTTACACACACTAATGGTAGGAGGACTAAGGTCTTAAGGAATAAGAAACTAGCAAAAAAGAAACCCTTTGAACCTCTTCCCACTAATCACCTCTCCACCTCATTTGGGCCACACAGATTTAAAACCTACTTTCTGAGCCATAAAAATGCATCTTAATGGATTTGCAACAATAACTGATTCTTGTTTTTACAGACTACTTTTTAATTTGGAATTTTCAGTGTTGCAGACACAGTGATTAATTCAATTTAACTGCTTTTACTGTGCGAAAGATACTGCAGTATTACGCCAACTTAAAAAAAGAAAGTGAGACTATACAGGTTCAACCCAAAATTGGACATAGTTAAAACTAGACATTTTAACAAGTGGTCTGATTTTCAGAAGGTCTAAGCTCTCCTTAGTAGTGCAACTTTTACAAATATCTACTTATGGCCACTAATAAAAGTTAACTGGTCAACTCCTGAAAGGGAAACAGAATACTGAAATACTTTTTTCTCACCTTTCACAATTAATCTTTTTGTTTACTATAGTTGTTATGCTACTTTCCAAACACATTTTCAGAAAATACTGTGAGAAGAGATGCAGCAAGGCTATCTTTGCACAGTTGGTGGCTTTATTACCTTCTTTAATTCTTTTTACTTTTTTAAATACAGGCATGCAGGAAAAAACATAGTCTGTATTAACCATTGGAATCTTGGGTGGCTGACCCCAATCTATCTTTGATGACAACTGAACAAAGACATACAAACTCACTTCCATATGTTTCTCACTATTTGCACTCAATCAGTTACCTAAACATTCGGAGAATCTGGACATTCAACACTGCAGGAAAACTTCAGTGACCTTTTGGGGTAACAAGGCATGCAGGATGTAACTCCCTAATGTGAAGCTTGCCAGACTAAAATTAGATGCATTAAGGAATTTTTATGGACACTTGCAACTATTTCTTCTCAGATTGCAGTGGTATGCAACAAAATTAGTCTCCATGTCTTAGACCAGCTGGGGGAAATGAAACTTTTAACTCTTTCAAAATCTTAATTATTTCTTTGTTTTAGAGCTAGACATGGTCTGGTGGCAAAAACTTAGCTTTCCTATAATTAATCATCTTTAATCAGTCTTTTTACCCTGAAAACTATTACACAAAATATTCTATATGCTGTGAGAAGATAAAACTTGG
>JAWWLV010000194.1:0-13509 GCA_035041135.1 Platyrinchus mystaceus | reverse complement strand
CCCCCCATACTTTGAGATCCATTTCCAAGATGTATGATAAAAATACGTGTGGAGATAGTTGAGCATGGTAGGGTTTTATTTGGAGTTTAGATGAATTTAGAAATTATAAATAGTCTGTATGCGATAGGAAACTCATTCTTCACATAGCCTGATTGGTTATTCATACACTTTTAACATGTGCAAAAAGCCTAAACATTTTGCTATTTGTCAGTGTTCAAGTAGAGGAAAAAATGACTTCATTTTTATCAAATGGAAATTTGAATATATCCTAGAAACCGCAATGGGATAGTTGGGAATAAAGTAACTAAAGAAATCTTGGCATTGCAACTCTAGTAGTGGCGAGTAAATGCCCCAGGCCGCAGTTACACAGATCAGTTCTGAGAATTTTGCTGTACTAGAATTAAAGAGGATGGGGGTGGGGAGCTTGTTTATATGACTTCAAAGCATATTCCCATTTTTTATCTCTCTCTCCTATCCTTATGTCAAATGACTTTGAGTTTTTGTGTTTGAAATGGACAGTTTTTGACCTTGCATTTAGCAAGTAAGCTATCTGTGAGAATTCAGGAGCATATGAATTATAGGAATAGACCATACAACCACACTGGTTTGCATAAGTTGAAGGGACTTAGATGCAGAACTACAAGGACGTAAAAGGCAAAGGCAGAATTGTAGCAGGAAGTTTTATCCCTTGCATCAGCACAGATGCCTTTCCATAAAAACTAGTTGTTTTGCACAGACATTGTTGTGTGGCTCAAGGCTCCAAAACCAGCTGGCCAAGGTAATGAGTGTGCACCCTTTAGTCTGGCAGATATCAGGCTGTGTTTTCTCCATCTCTTTTTCCAAGGAAGTGAAATACAGAGGTGAAAACTTGGCATCAAGCTGGGATTCAGTTGAAGATGGCGAAATGTGAAGGCAAAGGCCCTTCCAGCCTCTTTAATTGTCACTCTTGAGAAGGGATTAGTGGCAGGGAAGAGTAACACAGACAACTTGCTATGGTACTCCAATGTAACTGAAAGCAGAGGAATAGTGACTTTCAAAGGTTGCAGCCCTCACAGATAATCAGACCCCTTTGTTTGTGGCTTTTCTGCTGTCCACATCAAGGAGACTCTTGACAGCTTTGCAGAATACACATGAATACACATAAAAATTAAATTACCAGATGGCTTGCACTAGAATCTACTTCCAAGAGCAGCATTATGCACATGTGTGAGCATTTGCCGTTTGGGGCCTGCAGTATAATTAATATACTGCAGGCCCCAAACTGCAATAAAACTCCAAAAGCTACTTCTGCTTTGCTTTGAAATCTCCCTTTTCTTTCCTTCCTCCTATTATGTATTTATCCTCACACATTTTTAAGACTGTGCTAATTAGCTGGATCTGCATGTCTTATCACCTATTCAACCTATGGGAGACCATACAAACTAAATAGCTTTGGGTAGATCCACATATTTTTTCTTTAAAAAAACCCCAGGATACACATATCAAATACAGCTTTTCTTTTTATTTTGGTATAATCAAGCAACTGTGTTTGGAAAGGGTGTTTTTGATTATAAGCTAGGAGAAAGGGTGGTTTGATGATATGTTTAGGAGTTGTGAAGCAGCCTTGCAAAGAGAAAGCTTATAGGATACTTGGAGGGAGCAAGTTGTATAAACTTTCCCCAGTTCTGCAGAGCCACTCTGTACATGTGTTGTTTTTTTCTGAAGACAGCCTGCAGAGGCAAGTTTGGTTGAGAGTAATGAAAGTCTGGCAGAGATCAAGCTCAAGTCACCTGTCTGCTCCTGGAATGACCAAAGCACAATAAGGCTGGGTCAGAGGGGATGTGGAATATTTCAAAAGCTCAGACGCTGGGAAAATGAAAACATTACCGCAGCTTTGGATCATTTCCTGGTATTTCACTACTCTTTTAGCAAATGGGGATGGGAGAGGGATAGGTCTGGAAAATATTAAATTGGCTCCAAAGAGCATTTAAAAAAAAAAGTGGTATTTTGCAGACATTAACTGTCTATTGCATGGCTGTGTGTTTGGAAATCCAGCACAGTTAAGTAACATGTCTGAGTTTTTAAACTTTTTTTTCATTTTTGAGGTGCCCCCAGAGCTTTTGGCTAATGTTTTCATCATTATAACAAAGTAAGTTTTAAATACGTGTTCTTACTTTTCATCAGTAGCTAAGCTGATCTAAGAATAAAAGCAAAAGCTGAACAATTCTCATTCAGATCTGCATTTATGCAGAGGTTTACTGTTCTCCTGCTGCTGTGTAAAACACACTGTAAGGCAGCTTTCAACAAAAGACAATACTCTTAGCTTATTTACTTTCAGGGTGAGGCTTTATTTGTGGTGGGAGAGTTAAGGTCATAACTATATGGGGAGCAGTTTAAATGGTTTAGCATTACACCCTTTTCTTTCTAGTCTTTCCAGGCACATATATTAGGATTATAAAACACATGCCTTTTCATTAGGTTTCCTAGACATGGTGAAGTTGTTAAGTCTGCCACATCTGTCTGTCTTTTCTCAACATTTTGGGTTTGGAGTGAAAAAGCAATGTTTCCCCCATAACTGGATGGCTGAGTAGGAAATAGGGTGTTCTTGCAGCTGCATATCAGAGCTAAATGACATCTTTTCTGAAGCCTTTTAACATTGGCCCTTTTGAGAGGAAATTTTTTTAGTTAGGCTTTATTTTGGGTGTATCAAAAGGAGAGGTTAAGGGAGGTAGTGCATAGAGATAAGAGAATGGCCAGAGTGGTTTCTTTGATATGTGAACTTTGTTCAGTTCTTTCTCCAAAACAATCCACAGGAGTTAGTTTATTTGGATATGCTGGTGTCAGTTTGTAACCCAGGGTAGTTACATATCTTGGATAAGTGTTTCATAAAGATTCAGTTCTTAGTTCTTGATGGGAATTACATTCACCCAGATTTTCCCTAAACAAAGTTCAGAAAGTTTTTAAAAGAATCTCAATAATGTTACTTATTAGAGGAAGGGGGGAATTAGAAGAATTTTGACAATATAAAGAAGACATGCTTGTCATTACTGGCTCTAATGTTGTGGTTTAATCCCAGCCTGCAACTAAGCACCACACAAACACTCACTCACTCCCTCACCAGAGGAATGAGGGAAAGCATCAGAAGAGAAAAAGTGAGAAAACTTGTGTGTGGGTTGAGATAAAGACAGTTTAATAGGTTAAGGAAAAGCTGCGTACACAAGCAAAGCAGATCAAGGAATTGATTCACCGCTTCCCACTGGCAAGGAGGTGTTCAGCCATCTCCAGTACAGCAGGGCTCCATCAGTCCTAATGGTTACTTGGGAAGACAAACACTATCACTCTGAACATTCCCCCTTCCTCCTTCTTCCCCCAGCTTTATACACTGAGCAGGACATCATATGCCTTTGGTCAGCTGGGATCAGCTGTCTCAGCTGTGTCCTCCACCAACTTCTTGTGCTCTCCCATCCCATTCTCTGGTGCGGTGGTGTGAGAGGCAGAAAAGGCCTTGATGCTGTGCAAGCACTGTTCAGCAATAATGAAATCATCTCTGCATTATCACACCGCTTTCAGCACAAATCCAAATCATAGCCCCATACCAGCTACTATGAGCAAATTAACTCTACCCCAGCCAAAAATAGCACAAATGTACACTTCACCCCTATGTGTATCAAGATGGGATTCAGGCTTATTTTATTTCACATCCCTCATGCTGTATTCAGATCTGGAACTGATTAGGATAGACAGGGTATCAGCCCCACCATTTCAGAACTTTTTACTGCTACTGATATAAAGTGTTGCTGGTACCAGAGCCAACCAGTGTAATGTATAGTAGCTTTTGTTGAGATAAATACATGGTCCCTGAAGGAAAGCATCCACGAGTGCTAAAGTAGCTGGCAGACATCATTGCAAGGACACTCTCAATCATCTTTGCTCAATCGCAGCAGCTGGGATAAGTGCCCAAAGACTGGAGGAGAGAAAATGTCATGCCTATCTTCAAGACAGGCAAGAAGGAGAAGCTAGGGGACTACAGGCCAGTCAGCCTTACTCTGATCCCTGAAAAGGTGATACTGAAAACCATTTTCATCCTGGAAACCAATTCCAGGCACATGAAGGACAAGAAACTCCTCAGGAGTAGTCAGCATGGCTTCACTATGGGAAAGTTATGCTTGGCCAGCCTGATAACATTCTACAATGAGCTGATTGATATGTCTGGTAGATGAGAGGAGAGCAGTTACTAGTGTCTGCTAGGCCTTCAGTAAGGTGTCTGACACTGTCTCCCATAACAGCCTTATAGCTCCTCAGGGAGCTATAGGGACTGAATGAGGAGGTGGATTGAATACTGGCTGAATGGATCGGTCCTCACAGTGGTGATGAACAGTGCAAAGTCTAGTTCGAGGCTGGAAAGTAGCAGTGTACCCCAAGAATCAATACCAGGTGAGCCCTGTTTGTTAGTGAGTTGCATGATGGGTCAGAGCATACCCTCAGTGATTTTACTGATGACACAAAGTTGGGAGGAGTGGCTGATGAACCAGAGGGGCGTGCTGCCATCCAGCACAAGCTTGACAGGCTGAAGAAATGAGCTGACAGAAACCTCAGGAAGTTTAGCAAGGAGAAGTGCAAAATCCTGCACTTGCTGCTGAACAACATATCAGTGTTATGTGGGGGCCACTCAGCTGGAGAGCAACTTGTCAGAAAATGACCTGGGGGTTGGACACCAATTTAGACATGAGCCAGTGATGTGCCCTTGTGTCAAAGAAGGCTACAAATAGGCAGTAAGGAAAGTATTGCCAGCAGGCTGAGGGAGGTGCTCCTTCCCCTCTATCCAGCTCTGGTGATCTCTCACCTGAAATTCTCTATCTAATTCTGGGCTACCTGGTACAAGAGAACTATGGAGTTACTGGACAGAGTCCAGCAAAGGGCCTCTAAGATGATTAAGGGACTAAAGCATTTCTCCTATGAGGAAAGGCTGAGAGAACTGGGACTATGCAGTCTGGAGAAGAAAGGTTCAGGAGGGATATCATCAACGTGTAGATGTATCTGAAGGGCAAATGCAAAGACAAAAGAGCTAGGCTCTTTTCAGTGGTGCTCACTGACAGAATGTCCTGGTTCCAGAGAGGGATGGGGCTTAATGCTGTGTGGGCATGGCTAGGTTGCTATTCTACACAAACCACATCATCGCTGGGCGTTATGGTTCCGGGGGGAAGAAAAGGTGAGTGCCCCCCCAAAAATGCACTATTTTGTCGCCCTGTCTCCATCCTGAAGGTTGTCAGATCAGCCCTGTGGACCTCATCCTCTGCTATTGCTGCCTGTTCTGCTGAGACACAGTTTGGAGATTTGTTGCTGAAAAGTGGTGAACGTGACTCCAAGACGTGGTGCTGAAAAAGGGGTGAAAGTGGCTGAGCCCAGTGAAACTGCTGCAGCAGAGCCTGAGCCCCAGCACAATGGAGTGGCAGCATGGTGTCATGCAGATTATCTAGCTGTCAGGGCTTTGTCCGTCACTGTTCTCCATTGCCTCAGGCTCAGGGATGGGGAGTGCCTGCCATCTTGTCTTTGCCCTGGTGGCCACGTGGAACTCAGCTGAGGTGGTGAACAGCTTTTGTGTGTAAAGCACCTTCTCTTTTTGTATACTTTTGTTATTAATAATGCTGCTGTTATAGTGCATTTCTGTCCCGGTTTGGGATCAGGGGAAGCTACGAGACCGACGGGGTCCTTTGACCGAGCTGCAGTGTTCCTTGCTGCTTGATGATGTAGCAGGGTTGCGTGTGGTCTCGAGCCTAAGGCTGAGATCTGTGACACAGATGATGCGAGCGCAGAATAAAGCAGGCAACGGCCCACGGAGATGACAGAAGTCAATCTGCCTTTATTGAACATGGAAGGGGATTTATATAGGGTTTGGAGGGGAAAGTGCTAGAACAGGGGCAGAGCATGGGAGGAGTATGCTAATCTTAGAAAGAGGATAGGATGGGTCTCAGCGATTGACAAGGAGAGGAGGGGCACAACTATTACATAACTGGGGTAAAAAGTATTGGCAGAGGGCAGCCTACCCAATCACAACACTGTTGCCGTCCTCCGAGGCAAACTCTTTCCTTATCCACAGAAACAGCCCAGTGGCGCAAGATGGTGGCAAAACCTAGGTTTTAGGTTACAAGAACAAGAAACACAGTGAAGTCCTTATTGAGATCCATCCACAGCATGGCCGTCCGCCATATTGTCTTCATGCTCTTGGTCAGGAGATTCTTCTTTCCATCGACTGAAGTCTGTCTCAGTCTCCAGCCCAACCCCAACACATTTCTTATTCTATTGCCATTTGCTTTCAGTAAATTGTTATCTCAACCAATAGTCTCTGCCATTGTCCTTCTCTTTCCAGAGGGGGCAGGGGGAAGGGGCATGGCTTATTTGGAGTTTAATTTCCAACTGGTGTTAAACCACCACACAGGACCAGAGGCAACAGCACAAAGTGAAATACAGGAGGTTCCCTCTGAACATCAGGAAACACTATTTTCCTGTAAGGGTGACCAAGAACTGTCACAGGTTGCCCAGAGAGGTGCTGGACTCTCCATCCTTGAAGATATTAAAAAACTTTCTGGATGTGGTCCTGGGCAATTGGTGCCCCTGCTTGATGAGGATGACCAGATGACCTCCAGAGGTTCTTCCCAATCTCAACCACTCTGTGATTCTGTGATGTTAATATATATTGATTATTAAACTGAGTCTGGAATTTACTCTGGAAATATTAAACCTGATAAACCCAGTTTTCCCTCCACTCTGCATGCTCACATTCCTTCTCAGAAAAAAAAAGTGTTTTGGGACAATTACTAGCAGCAGTGCTGCTCTTGCATAGTTATCAGACTAAGGGCTTGGGACTGACACCAGTGTATCACACTGTCATTCCACCAGTGTCAGAGGGTCTAGGTACTGCACTGCATAGTTCAGGTACTATTTCACCTGCCCTGAAAGACAGTACTTAGTTTCTTCAGTCTTTAGAGCTAGATGCTACCTCTAAACTCCTTACCAAAAAGCTGTACTGCTTGTGCAGACTCTGAAAATTGTGAAGCGTTATAGAAGAACACATTCCTTCTTGGTTTACCTTGGCTCTTAGATTGTACCATTTAAAGCACTATGCATTAAATTAACCCCAGCCAGCAACTAAGTACCATGCAACCATTGTCCCCTCCCTGGCTCAGAGGGGGGGGCGGGGAGGAGAATCAGAAGAAGGTAAAACTTGTGGGTTGAGCTAATAATTGAAATAAAGTAGAATATACTACTACTACTACTACTATTAGTTGTAATGAAAAAGGAGATAACAGAAAGAGATGAATAAAACAAAAAAAAAAAAATCCACCTCAAGTGATGCACAAAACTACTGTTCACCACCTGCTGACAGATGCCCAGCCAGTCTCCAAGCAGTGATCATCCTGTTCTGGCGAACTCCCCCCAGTTTATATACTGAGCATGACGTTCTACGGTACAGACTATCCCTCTGGCCAGTTTGGGTCTGCTGCCCCAGCCATGCTCCCTCTCAGCTTCTTGTGCACCTGCTCAATGACAGAGCATGAGACACTGAAAAAAGTCCTTGGCTTAGAGTAAGCACTACTGAGCAACAACTAAAACAGCAGTGAGTTATCCAAGTTATTCTCATACTGAAGTCAAACCACAGCACTGTACCAGCTGCTAAGATGAAAATTGGCCAAAACCAGAACACTAGTGTAGACTGATCTATCATGTTTAAGACTTATTTTTGTCAACTCAAGTAGAATGAACTGGCTATAATTTTTTTTCCAAATACATAATTATTATGTCCAGATAATCTGAATAATAAGAAACAGACCATTAACACATACTGCTAAGGCTAATGGGAGTCTTTTGACAGTCATACACTAGAATAACTAACTGCTCAGTACAGAGTGAAGCTATGTATTGAAGAACAGAAGGCTGACAAATAGAACCATGACAGTATGAGCAAAATTTAGGAGCTGCTCCTGTTCCCGCTGCAATAATGCTAAAAATCCTGGAGCCTTGAAAGAATGTCGAGTACCTTCTGCGCATCTTTCTCTGTAGATGTTCAAACACAGATACAGAGTCATGAAATGAAAATAATTTTCATGCTGCTAAGTAAAAATAATAGTACCACAAGGAAAATGTTCCTCTTTCCTGACTGATTCCTCTCCCACCAAATAACTGGCTATAATTTCATTAATGTCTCACACTGGTGCATTTCCTGGATCTGATGTTAATACAGCTTTGCCTCTGGTTGTGGTCATTATCGTCTAGAAGTGATCTATGTCTTAGCGACAATTAGTTAATTTTAAATCACTACACATCTGTGCATTTTTTGTTTCTCCTCTCCCCATACTCCTTTGTCCTCCCCAGTCTCCCTCTGGTTCTGCTTGTGACAAGGCTAAAAACCATCTTTTCTAAATGCTAACAATTGTGGAAGAAGTAGGAGGGGGACTGAACAGTTAATGAAACTCTCCCATGCCTGTTTTCTTAAATAATGATGGGTCATTACTGCTTGCCTTGCTCCTCCTATAAATAAAAACCACATTTACTACTTTCTTTAAAAATATATCCTTTTCATTGCAGGTACTGCAGTAGATCAGGTTTGTTGTAATGAGTTCCCTGGATTAGCAATTAATGGAAGTTGAAAGCATTTGACACGTCAAGGATGAGGTCATCACCTTCTGGAACCCACAGATAAAATTCCCTTCTAATTATGAGCAAATAACCTCTGGATATTTTTGCATAGCTGACAAGCTGCCCAGCTGCATTTGAAGAACTAGTAAACCAAGGGTAACTAGTAAAGAACTAGTAAACCTAGTTTACTAGTAAACTAGGGGTTTACCATTAAAGAAAGCTCTAACCTTAGTTATCTAACAAGTAATATGACCCTCTGTCCCCTTTTAATTCTTGATTCTACTTTGGTTTTGAGAAAACAAATACTGGTTGTTTGTTTTTTAAATATCAGAATAAGCAGCAGCACCATATGAAACATACCAAATCATACTTAGAAGATGACAGTAACTAAAAGCAGGGTCAAAGCTCTAAGGCAATGGAAATGATCAACCCAGTAAGATAGGATTGTGAAAAGTTTTTCAGAAGGTGTTGACATTTCCACATTTATATCATTTCATTTCAGGTATTTCAAACCTGTCAACAGCCATTCATATTCTGTCAAAGTAACAGTACTGACTTAAGTTCTCTCCTCTTTCTGCCTTTTATTTGCGCATCAGTCAACAAGGACAAGATGAATTCCCCTTAAAGTGGATGAGCCAGTATAGTGCCAGGTGGGGAGGTTGCTTTTGACTAGCTCATAAAAATCACCTTCACATGTCATGACTCCCGATAGTTTGGGATATTTCAAATACAGCTCATTAGTCATAATTTGTGACTTCTCAAAGAAAAGCTTACATGACAATATCAGAACTGCAAGTTATCTAAGACTTCCTGTACAATGACCCTTTTTTCCTTAATCTCTCACCCTACAGAAGTAACTCACTTGTGCATTCAGACTCTTTGAACACAGAATTCAGGCCATGGAGGGCAGGAGGAGAAACGTGAGAAGATTTATGCAGTTAAATTAAATTAAAAGTCAAAAATGACCCCTTGAAAGTTACTCAATGGATACCTGAACTCATTCATGCACAAAATCAACTCATTCGCTGAAGTAAAATAACATCAGTCTCTTGAACTTGAGTGCCTGGCATAATGGGGGCCAAGTACTCAAGTAGAACATCCAAATGGTGCATATAAATATAATGACCTAAATCATAACTTTCTAGATGCTACCTCAATACAAATGTTTAGAAATTATTTCTCATCTCTTGTGTTCCTTGAGGAAAAACAAAATTGATGAACCCAGTTCCTCTAAAACTATTTTAAGATACCTCTCCTAGAACACTGAAATTCAAATGTTTGGAAATAGATTATGAACTCTCTCTGTTGTTCAGTTACAGACATTTTTTCCAGCATGACAGGCAAGTAAATATGTCTTGAACTTCTCAGGAGGAATCAGAGTCGGGGAAGCACTAGTTTATACTGTGACCTTTGCACTGGAGGAAACTGGGGAACCCAAAGGGAAAACAGCTGAAAGGCTTTGCCCTATTAATTATAGTAGCAAGAGTCATCCAGCCTTATGGCCTTAGGTCCTGGTGGGTAGTACAGACTCTCAGCACTGTGTGTAAGGCAGCTGTGCCTTTCCTAAAACTGGAGATATAAGAATTAAAACATTACAGCACATTTCTGCTACCTTAAATTGCCTGGGACAGCAAACATTTTTTGCAAAGAAGGAAACTGTCGCTAAGCTTACAGTGCCGTGCTTCCATCACATGGGTATCCTTCGTACCTCTTAGCAGTATTCATCCTTTGGCAGGCAGGGAAAAGAAGTTCTCTGAAAAACCTAACGGAAATAATGTACACAGGCAGACAGATTACACAAAGGAGCAGGAAATTCCCGTAGGTTCTCGCCTTCTGAAACTTTTCAGTGTCATTCTCGAAGTCAACTTTGCCCATTTTTCTCTCTCAAGTTACTTGGGTGCTATCAGTTTGCTTTCGTGACAGTCTGCTGGAAAGTTTGCTTTCCTTTTGCAGAAAAGCAGCGCACCCTCCGAAGCAGGCTGTTTTGCAAGTTATTAGTTTCGTTGTTATTGTATCCATACCACTCAGTGATCCAAAAGCCCTCCCACAAGGGGTAGGGAACGCTAAATTTCTCCAGCTGGAGACAGCGTTCAGCACCAGCTTTCTGATTTGTCGTCGCTCCCCACGGAGGTGGCACGCTGCGGTCAGCTCGGTAGCCCGATAACAAAAGGTGAAGCGGAGAGGGAAGGGGGCTCGGAGAGCGGCCGAACGGGTGACAGCCCGGGAAGCTCACATCGGCCGGGGAGACCCGGCACCGGCCGCTCAGGGGCGGAGAGCTCATGCCTGCCGGCCGCGGGTGAGCAGCGGAGCGAGGGCAGAGCCGCGGCACGGCGCTGGAGGCCGGGAGCGGCCGTGCGCGCCCCATGGGCGGCCGGGCGAGCCTGGCGTGCCGCGGGAGGAAGCTGCGTGCCTTGCCCCGTCGCCGCGTGGCGCAAGAAGAGGCCGAGACGATGATTGAGGTACGCGGGCGCGGAGCGGGGCGGCGGGGCGGGTTCTGGCGCTGTGGGAGCCGCGGCCACCCCCTGCCGGGCGCCGGCGGCCGCTCCGCTCCGCTCGGGGCGGCGCGGGGGGTGCGTGGGCAGCGCCCGCCTCGCCTCTCCTCTCCTCTCCTCTCGGCCGCGGGGAAAGGCAAAGCGCGGGGTTGCGGGCCGGCGTCTTGGCCACCTCCCCACGGCCTGCCGGGGGCTTCCGGCGCCCGGTTCCAGCCCGGCGGAGCCCGAAGCTCCGCTGGGCTCCCGAGCGCGTAGGCGGCAGCTCGCTGTTCCCGCTGCGTGCGGAGATGGGTCAGGAGCCGGCTGCTTTCCCGTGGCACCGGCCGCACCTGGCACATGCCAGTACACGCGTTCACCTGCCTGCTCTTGCAAATGTTCCTGGTTACCTTTTAATATAAACCTCAAACTCTTTTTTTGGTCTTTTTTTTTTTTTCCTTATTGTTCAAAAATTAGGAAGGCTTGACAATCCTGAAGTACGTATACCAAATTTTCACGGGTATGAAAGTTTCATCAACTTTGAAGAATTCTGGTTTTAAACCCATTTGAATGTGGACAGAACCAGAGAAACTGACAAAATAGCAGCTTTTCAGCACAAATAGGAACTACCGGAAATCTGTAGAGCATTAGCTGACAGTCTCAGCGCTATGCAACTCGTTCCATAGGCTCATTCAAGCATCTCTATTTCTGGTTTGCTAAGTAAAATTCTGGACCTTTGAGTTTTCATGCACTACCTTCTGGGCAATGGATTTAATATTAAGCACATGTTTAAATGCTTTTGCTTACTCAGGTTCAGTTATAGCAGTCTTTCTCTCTGCTTGTGTGCTCAAGTAAAAAACCTCTTTCACTTCCAATTCTTTCGCAAGCATCCCATTTCTGTTGTAACCCTTTAGGGTTAGTTTCCCAGAAATTAATGAATAATATACCATACAAGTGGTAAACAGTGGATATATGCACTAAATAATCTTTACTGGTTTCAAGCTCCCTTTGCACTCTTATCTGTGAAAATATCTCCATCACACTTGTGTCTAAAACTTCAACTAAGCAGTTTCTAATAACCATTTTATTATTAAAAAAAAAATGCCAAGGAAATAGCTGAGTGTGTTTTCCTGCCAGAGTTGTTTTCCTCTGAGGCGTCAGGCAGCCAGTGTTCTTGTAGCCAAGTGACTTGTTTAAAGGGCTGCGTTTTTTGAAACACATTAAGAAAATGTATCACACTGTATGACTTCCGGTCACACTGTGTGGTACCTGTTCACCGTGACAGTTTTGTCCCACTGTACTTAGTTTCCTGCTTTTCTTTGTGCCTGCCTGGGGAAGCTAATTGAGAGTCTGCTGCTTAGGTGGCTTTCCAGGTAATTAATGTTATTAATATTGTTTAAGAGTAACTCCTTTTAAGCTAAATTTTTACTTCCAAATTTTTTCTCGTTTCTTCCTTTCCTGTTAAGTTATCCTGAAGGGTCAGGTGAACCTGAACACTGAACGTAGGTGCAAGAGAACAAACTGAATGACAGGGCCATGAGAATAAGTTCTCTTTATGTGACACTTCGAAGGAGAGGGGGAAAGTAACACCGAACAAGAAGATAATGAAATCTCAAAGTTTCCTACTACCAGTCTATAAGGATGTAGCAGGGGCTGCTGGGGCTAAGCAGAGCTTCACCCCACTCATGCAAAGTTACACGAAATAGATAGTCTGCATTCTTCTCTTATTATATGTTATTATAAATCAAGAGTTTCTTCTCTTAAACCAATTGCATTTCACCAGTTTTAAATTAGCATGAGTGGTAGGGGAAGCAGGGCCAGTAATTCTCAAAATATTAGTTATGAGTTCAAATGGGGGAGTAGTCTAAAAAGCTGGCATAGACTCCAATTTATGCTACTATTAAGAAATAGAAAACATAAGCAGAATGGATTAACATCAGTGGCTCTATTTAAATTTGGACAATAAAAAAGGAGGCAACAAGAAATAGCTTCAAAAATGAGCTTTCTATATTGCTATTGATCTTTCTTTTACAGCAGCAAGATACATAATATCTGTACTATAGGCCATGCAAATTTCTACCACTGGGTGGTTGAAATAATTGTAATATTGGACATTCTGCCTCAGAATATGCCAGAAGGTCTTAACACAAAGTTGAAGGAAAAATAGTATGAATTTGACTCTAGGATAATGTTCTAAAGACTGAGGAGGTTTGTTTGTTTTGTGTCTTCAAGGGGAGTGGTAGATTTTTCTAGTATGATTACACTAGACAAGTGTTTTTCTCTTGGAATCAATGGAATTAATTTAAAATTGCCACTAATGCCACAGGTTTGCAGTTATGATACTTGGTTAGGCCTCATCCTTGGGTGGTTTAACAGCTTATTCTGAGGGGCTACTGTGACACTGACTATTGAATTCCCTGTTCAGTCC